>JAZBGY010000215.1:38164-56936 GCA_037414755.1 Lydus trimaculatus | reverse complement strand
TAACAACAACATTAAATTCAAGATGTTCAGTTTTAGCTGCAGCTAATAGTGTATTTGGTAGATGGGATGATATGAAAGGTGAAGATAATATTGATTTTATGCCAACAATTCTATCAAGATTCGATATGATATTTATTGTTAAAGATGAACACGACCAACAAAGAGATATGGTAATGCTCTCCCTATTCATTACAAATTATTCGAATATTGTTAAAATTATTGATAATTTCAGACTTTAGCGCGTCACATCATGAAGGTGCATATGAACGCCGGCCAACAGATAGCTGATGAACCGAAAGAAGGTGAATTATCGCTAGAATTCATCAAAAAATACATCAAATACTGTCGAACGTAATACCTAATTCGATTTAATTCGATTTTTGTAAATAACTCTCGTATAATTGCAGCCAATGTGGTCCACGTTTGAGTGCCGAAGCTGCTGATAAATTGAAACGTCGCTATGTTATGATGAGAACAGGTGCACATCAACATGAAAAAGAAGTCGACCGTCGTAATTCAATACCAATAACTGTACGTCAATTAGAAGCAATAATACGTATATCAGAAAGTTTAGCAAAAATGCAATTATTACCATTTGCTACTGAACAACATGTCAATGAGGCATTACGTTTATTTCAAGTATCAACATTAGATGCAGCAATGAGTGGTAGTTTAGCTGGTGGTGAAGGTTTCACAACTGAAGAAGAACATGAAACATTAATACGTATTGAGAAACAATTAAAACGTCGTTTTGCTATTGGTACACAAGTATCACAACAAAATATCGTACAAGATTTTGTACAACAAGAATATCAAGAAAGGGCTGTATTGAAAGTGATTTATGCAATGATACGTCGTGGACAATTACAGCATCGTATGCAACGTAGAATGTTGTATCGGATCGCTTAAATAACACAAAACGATGGTTTCATCAATTTATTTTTTTTTGATAATTTTGATATTTCCTCTTTTTTTGTAATAATTTAATATAATTATGATAATTGTTCTTTAAATGGATATTCTGGATGTTTTTCTACACCTTTGAAAAATAGAAAATTGAAAATCCTACCATTTTCACCACGATCTAAACTATTCAATTCGTCAATTTCATCTAACGCCAATTCAAAATCGAATAAATCAATATTTGCTTTAATACGTTCAGGATTACCACTTTTCGGTATCACAACAATATCATTCTGTATTAAATGTTTTAATAAAATTTGACCTGGTGTTTTGTTATGTTTGGCGGCAATCGCTTTAACAGCAGGATGTCCTAGAATATCCGGAAAATCTTGCACCCTACAATTTTTAATTGAAATCAAATTAATTAAACCAAAATTAGATTTGGTATTACGAATAATTATATTTCGATGTGAAATGATTGTTAGCACCAGGACTGCCTAACGGTGAATAAGCCGTAATAGCGATATTTAAGCGTTTACACAAATCTCTTAATTGTTTTTGTTGTAAATATGCGTGTAATTCAATTTGTAATACAGCTGGTTTGATTTTGGAATTATTGTAAATACGTTCAATTTGTTCAGCATTAAAATTCGATAAACCGATAGCTTTAGTTAAACCATTCCCTACTTGTTGCTCCATACACTAGAAATTTCCGATTTTATTACAATAATTAGTTGGAATTAATGTAAAATCAAACCGTCCATGTATCGAGTAGATCGACATCCGTATCCAGACTGAATGTACCATCTTCATTCACTAATGGTGAATTATTCGCACTACAATGGAAACTAAACGGCATATGAATCAAATATAAATCAACATAATCTAATTGTAAGCGTTCTAATGATAATTTTAGGAATTTCTCGACGTCTTTTGGACGATTTCCGAAATTTGGTAGCTAAAAAAATTGACAAAATAGTTACAAAACCCAAACTTTATTTTTGGAAAATTTACTTTAGTTGTGATGAAGAGATTTTCACGTTTACCTTCACCGGAATCCATCCATTTTCTCAATACTTGCCCTATTGTTTCTTCACTATAATAATTGAAAGCTGTATCTGCAGCAAAATTGATGATTTTCGTTTAATTGTGGAAATATATGGATAATTTACCGATATGCCTGTAGCCACAATCTAGAGCAGCTTGGACAGCCCTTTCAACTTCTGCAGGTTGTGCTCGCCATGTACCAAGTCCCACAATTGGCATTAAGGCACCATTTACTAATTGAATATGTTTCATTGTAATTATAAGCGAACTGTTTTACGTACAAATCCAATAACTGAATGTTGAATACTATTTTTAATAGACTCTACAACACTAAAGTGTAAATTTAGCAATAGTGAACTTGACACTATTTGCTGAATTTTTCGATAGATTGTTTATAAATTAAAATGTCGCTTGGCAAATTTACTGTGGGATATTGGTGTAATGATAACAGGGTTAGATTTTTATCGATCACTATTGGGGGTTGTTGCAAAGGTCACCTTTGTCACATAATATAGAGAGAGTAGCGGTAATTTTATTTGAATGATATGAGAGAAAATGAATGTTTCCCAGACCTGAAATTTTTATTAACAACTAGCATATACATTTTGTTTTTATTTTATTATTATTTTTTTTCCAAATTATCTGTTTATAAAATTCTGTCTTCAATCAATTAAAAGACAATCATACGCAATCATAAAATTTCATTTACTCAATAAACGTGATATATTTAAAAGGTTACAGTTTGTATGTGTGTGTGTGTGTGTGTATTTTCTCTATCTATATCCTAAATTTATTTCCTATATAATCATTTAATCTACAAATAATTTTATTTAAATCTGTCGTCACATTTTCCAATTTTCATACCAAAAAAATTATAATCAAACAATACAGGGGCATATCAGTGTAGGAGAAGAAGACAATTGTTTTGTTAATTACCAAATTCACACAATAATTTCATTCACAACTAAAGCAATCACTCGTGACATAATTCTATAATAGAATCGAAAACAAAAAAATTTGATGACCAAAAAAAAAGAGAAAAAAAAAACTAAATGGTATTTTATTATATATCACGCATTTTTTTAAATTTTTTTGCTTCCTTAGCTATTTTAATTATTATCATCATCATCATTATAATCATCATCATCATTATCATCAATATAAGCACTTTGAGATCGTTTTGTTGGTGGTATCCATCAATTACAAATATTTACATTAGGATATACCAAAAAGAATTTGACGAAAAAGTTGCCATGCCTAAATACACAATCATGAAACAATAATATTACTAAAACATTTTTATAATTTTTTCATAAAAAAATCCTAAAATATTATAAAAATATGCTTTGAAACAATTCTAACTATAATAACATTGTTATTTATTTATAATTATTATTATTATTATTATTATTATTATTATAACTAGATCTAAATTAAGTTGTTATTAGTAGTTTTACGCATCTCAACTTTCATCATTAACGGAATTTTGAAATCAAAGTGCTTATTGATGATTGTGTTAAACAAAAAACAAAACAAAAAAAAAATAGAGAAAACAAAACTACTATATGTAGATTTTTGTTTCAAAAAGAGTCTTAACTGAATTACAAAAGTCAAGTCCGTTGAAAATAATCGATAGAAGAGAAAAATTTGAAAATAATGATAATGCAAAAAAAAATAATAATACAGCAACAATTCACTGTGATGGATATTTCTGAACAGTGCTGTACATAACTGGAACGTTTGGTTGTTGGCCAGGTTGTCCAGCTGCTGCTGCTGCTGCTGCCGCTGCTGACCATTGTCCTTGTTGTGGCATCATACAATATTGTTGTCCACCAGCAGTTGGATATTGATATTGTTGATATGGATAACCTTGCATATAACCACCATATCCTTGATACCAATAACCACCATAACCATATGAGTATGGTGGTTGGGCTTGTGCACCACTAGCACCACCACCACCAGCAGCACCACCACCACTACCACTACTACCAGTTGCTGTTGATAAATTTGATACAGTTGATGACATACCACCACCAGATGTTGGATCTGGACCAACACCACCATTCTCTTTACCCCAGAAACATTTAACTGTTTGCCCATTAATTTCTGTATTATGTATTGTTTCGATTGCATGTGTTGCTGATTCTTTTGTTGCAAATTTAATAAATGCATAACCTTTATCTTTAAATACACGTATATCTTGTATAGCCCCAAATTGTGAGAATGTTTTTTGCATAAGTTCCTCAGTTAAACCACTTGTGAAACCACCACAATACACTGTGCAATTTGTTGGTGAACTTTGATTATAAACTTCATCAAATGTTGGTTGTTTAGTGCGTTGTATTTTATTTTCTGTACGTGGTGGTGGTGGTTTACGTGTTGACCAATTTGTACGAATTGATCTAGAACCCAACCATTGTCCATTCATTGCTTGTATAGCATTTTCAGCTTCAGCTTTTTTAACAAACGATACAAATGCATAGCCTTTTGATTTTAATGTTTGCGGATCACGCACTATACGACAATTCGATATTTCCCCAAATGGGGCAAAGGCCTCTCGTAATGTTTCAGTCTCAATTTCTGGTGATAAATCACCAACAAATATATGATGATGATTTGATGTATCTTGTTTTGGTTGATTACCAGGACTTGTTGCCCAATTCACTTTCATTTCTTTACCCAAAAATACACGTTTATTCATTGCCGCCAATGCTGTTGATGCTGATTGGTGATTTGTAAATTCAACAAATGCATAAGGATCATTGCCCGGTTCACGTATAATCTTACATCCTTTTACTGGACCAATTTGTGAAAATAACGTGCATAATAATTCTTCCGATACACTGGAATCTAGGTTGCCTACATACAAAGTTTTTGGATGGCTTTCGTCCGACATGGTGACGCCGGCACTAGTTTCCACGAACCAATAACACACCAAATAATTTTATTAAATTATTGCACATACAAAATAATTCAATTGTAATGAATTTATTTTCGAAAATATCTCGCCAATTTTTAATCAATTTGATAATGAAGGGGGTACCCCGAACACAAAAAGCCACACAACCAATTCAATCAAGACAGACGACAATGACAAAAACTGGCCAACTTTTCTCCATACACCAGCCAGCTGTCATTAAAAAAAACGACCACTACACGAAAATCCCTAGAAAACACCCCAAATTTCCACCATCACCAATATAATAACAATAAAATCACCAGATTATAATCTATTGCGTTTTTGGAGGTTAAAAAAAAACATATCTCGAATATTTTCGAAAATCGAACATTAAAAATTAATTATCAAATGTAAACACATTAACAAATCGATCGATTCGTGAAAATTATGAGAAACAAACAACAATACAATGTTATCAGAGGAATCTACAGAATCCCGACAACGTAACGAATTTGAAGCTTTAAACGTAATTTTCTTACAAATTTCCACAAAAATACTAATAAAAAACAATTACAGGCGATTTATGGGGATGATTTAAAAGATTTACGAGGCAAATCAGCTTGGAACAAATGGTTACCATTAAATTTATCAATTTCTTTAATACCCCAACAAGGTAGTAGTAGCGGTTTGAATGAAATTAATGCAAAAGTCGATCTACATATTATCTGTACAACGAATTATCCAAATAAATCACCGAAAATTCTATTAGAAAACGCTAAAGGTCTATCTGATAGTTCTCTAGTTGAATTACAAAAGAAACTTGAATGTAAAGCTAGACAACTTGAAGGTGAAGAAATGATCTTTCAATTATGTCAACACATCCAAGAATTTCTACATTTACATAATAAACCATCAACGAAGAGTTTCTATGATGAGATGTTACAGAGACGTAAAGAAAAAGAACAACAAGATCTGCAAGCCAAACAAATCGAAGAGAATCGTCAAGTATAAAACGTTCTATTATTCATATTCAGATAACTTAACGATTTTGTTTTGAATTTAGCGACAATTCATGCTCGAAGAGATCCAACGTAGACAGGAAATCTTAAAATCTGAGTTACGTTTACAGAAAGGCGGTCGATATAATTCGGAGAATTCAAACGATTACGATTCGGATTTTAATCGAAGAAATTCAGTTTCAAATTAGTAAAAACCGACGTTTCTTGTTTTACAATCGAAAAACTAATACGGATTTTTAACCAATTTCAGTTCTTCAGACGATCTGGATGAGTGTTATTGTGGAAATAAGACAGTTTTGTTGGAATTTTGTAATCGTGACATCCTTAGAGGTCAATGTTTTAGTAAGTTTTCATTTAAGAATAATGCGTTTTTGTTAATTATTCGATTTACAAGAACATTCCAGTATGAATCAT
The DNA here is from genome assembly GCA_037414755.1 of Lydus trimaculatus. Classification (NCBI taxonomy): domain Eukaryota; kingdom Metazoa; phylum Arthropoda; class Insecta; order Coleoptera; family Meloidae; genus Lydus; species Lydus trimaculatus. Next base: position 50,651 of record JAZBGY010000215.1, on the reverse strand, counting down.
ACAACATATGGTGGTATTGATAAGAAAACTGGTGAATTTGTGGTGATAAGTGAATGGATAATACAAACAAAAAACGATACAGAATTAGGGTTTGTTTTGAAACAATTAACGAGTATTGAACAAGAATTGAATTATTTGATGAAATTAAAACATCAAACTATATGCAATTATTTAAATATTAATTATCAACAATTAGATAATGGTAGAATTATTGTTTATATTTTAAAAGAATTTATAAATGGGATTAATTGTAAATTTTTAATAAAACCGCATCTCCAATCTAGTATACAATTGATAAAATACGTAGCTAAAGAAGTATTGTACGGTTTAGATTATTTACACCGAAATAATGTGATACATCGTGATTTAAAAGAGAATTGTATTTATATTAATGATAAAGGATTGATAAAATTAACAAATTACAGTATATATAAACGTTTAAATGATCTGTTATCATTAACAACAAATAATTCGTCAACTTATAATAGAAAAAGTGATATTTTAAAATTTGGTCGATTTCTATTAGCTTTGATAACATCTAAAGAATGTCATAATGATGATGATTTCGATATACCAAATACAATACCACATGATTTATATGATATGTTGACGAAATGTTTATGTAAACAAGAGAAAGAACGTTATACAGTTGCACAATTATTAAATCATTCATTTTTTTGTACAACAATCATACAATTATCACCAAAACATCATCAAAATCAACATCATCATCATGATGATGATTTAAATTCATTAGAACCAGAACGTAATATATCATTAGAACATATAGATCAATCAACACAATCAATAATGAATAATCAATCACGTATTAAAAATGAATTTGAATTTTTACAATATTTAGGTAAAGGTGGTTTTGGTGATGTTATAAAAGTACGTAATAAATTAGATGGTGGTCATTATGCTATAAAACGTATAAAATTAAATCCAAAAAATCGACAATTAAATAAGAAAATTGTACGTGAAGTTAAATTATTATCTAGATTAAATCATGAGAATGTTGTACGTTATTATAATTCATGGATTGAAACGGCTACAATAAAACATGATGATAATCAAAATGATACAACAACAAATTTAAAGATTATACCGAGAATTGATAGAAAAGATGAGGTATTTGATTATAAATGTGTATAGATAAGCATCGGCAATTGTAACCACATTGAGCTCCTTGTGCTCCATCCGTGGTGATTAGTAGTTTTTTTTTTACACTGCGGCTTCTAGTTTATAACCGTGTGTCCATCCATACGTAGTCCTAGAATGTAAATATGTTTCACTTGGTATAAGAATTTATGGACACGTGGCGCTTAGTGTGTTATAATCAATTCTTATGGGCTCTCGACACGTAACGACTTATCGTAGTGCACGCACTAAAACATCATTACGTGTGATTGAATCGTTTGCTTCCATAAAATATCCTGTCAACGGGCATACTTGAACGTGTGTAGCGTCACGATTGCGGCAGTAACGATTTTTCTGTTATACGGATTTAGCGAATTGATCGAGTGATCCACTGTATGTACACTACATACTGTTTGCAATAATCTGAACTACAGCAGTACAATGTGTTACAGTATGTGTAGAGAAAGTGGTTGTACTGCAAGCCATACGATTTTTCTCTACGACCTGCAGCTTACAATAATCAATCAGATAAGAACATTTCCGAAGTTCTGATCATTGTGAAACAGTTGAACGATACAGAGTTAGTATTGTGCATAGACAAGTCCAGACATGTTTTACTAGCAATCCAACTTAATATCCATCACTAGCATTGTGTTTCGGGCATGTTCATTTTTTGACTGATAAAGATGATATCAATTCTCTTCTTATTTAAAAAATGCGTAGAGACATCTGAAATCCTACAGGTACCGTTGATCGTTTTAAAATTATAAGTTGAGCTGCATAGTGGACAATTGATCCTCGGTTCCACTTGTTTGCAGTTACACTCGTGATGGCAATGGTAGAAACCCCATGTTGAGTAATGAAGACCTATCTCGATGAGGGAGCTACACTTACGAGTAAACCTTACGAGGTGGAAACTCCCGATTTTGATGATTTTTGGTATATAGATAGAGAAACTCATTCTAAGGGACACGTATTTTGCCGTTCGTGCCCATTGGCAAGTTTAAGGGAAAAAATGGGGGTTGAAGTACACCCCTGCAAAATCAGTTTTTCCCAAATATCTCGAAAACGGTTTAATATTTTTGGACGATTCAAACACTAAATAATAGCGACATTTAAGGGCTATTATGCTGTGTAAACCAATTTTCAATGACTGATTTGAGGGTGAAGCTATAAGCAAAAATATGTCATTTTTTTGTGTCTTTACCTTTTTCTACCCTATGGCCAAGTTTATGAACCTGGAATTCTATGTAAGAACAGCAAATTTAAAAATAAAAGTTACCTGTTTTTGGAATTTTTCATATATTTGATAAGTAGGGGTGGAATACGTATTTAAAGATGAAGGTTTAGGGGTGAATTCCTCTTAATTGTGAAGATATAAAAATTTTATTTGCTGTTTATTATATACAATACTGAATGTATCATTCACTATCCTTACTGAAGAATGTACAGCCCTTAATTAAAGGGATGTTATCCCATACAAAAAAAATTATTTTTTTTTTTTTAAAATAGTTGTATATTACTGAATTTTACCTACAGAAAGATCTTATTACCATTTCCACTTATAATGGAGTCATATTTTTAAAAATATATCAATGTAATTTGTTACATAGATACTCCATATACATACATAGGTATAGGCACGTAAAACAAACTTACTATTTACCATTTTTCATTCAACGTACATTGTATAGATCGTATCTGTGTGTTTTTTTGGGGGGAAACTTGCAATGATTACTTTCATCCCCAAATCCTTGTTCCGCCCTTAATTATTAAATATATGGAGAATTCCAAAAACAGGTAACTTATTTTTGAATTTGCTGTTCTTACACAAAATTTCAGGTTCATAAACTTTGTCATAGGGTAGAAAAGGGTAAAAAACCCATAAAGTGACATATATTTGCTTATAGCCCTTGGGTATCAATATTCTTTAGTGTTTGAATCGTCCAAAAATATGCCGTTTTCGAGATATTTGGAAAAAACTGATTTTGCAGAGTGAATTTCAACCCCCGAACGGGCACGAACAGCAAAACACGTGTCGCTTAGAATGAGTTTCTCTCTATCTATATACCAAAAATCATCAAAATCGGGAGTTTCCACCTCGTAAGGTTTACTCGTTAGCTCGGGACATGCAGTAAAGATTTAGATAGACCTCCGTTGTACTGAAGTGCTCTTGGAATTGGCAGTTTCAGGAGAGATTGGAGAAATCTCGTTGCCAGAGTCAATCAATGTAGAATATTATTCCAACCTTCTGTGTGGTTCACTTATGATCAGCTTTTACTGCAATGATATTTAGTGATTTGCGTTTGAAATTACAACCGCATCTACCCCTATACCAACCCAATCTAGCGTTCAACGACTTCCATCTCTTACCATAGTTGAATTTTTTGTCATTAAGTACGGTTTCTGCATTTGAATAACTTAAAACAAGTTGTAAACCGTTGACTGGAAGAGACGTCTTCAAAAAGGATATTAGAAAGCTAGTTTTGCGTTGGAACAAAAATGTAAAACTCTAGAAATATCATTTTTAGTTACATTAGAAAAACAGTTGCCGATGCTTATTTAAAGAAAACGTACACACGATTTCTATATTTTTTTAACAATATTCTTGTAGTTCACATTGAATGATAATATTGAAGATTTGGCACCACCAATGAAAAACGTGGAAATCTCTGTAACTTACGATAGTAAATCAATGCGTAATTTAAATACAACAATTTCTGATGATGAAGAATCTAGTGATGATGAAGTAGATTGGGTTGTATTTAATGAAGATAGTTCAGATTCAGATGGTATAGAATTTGAACGTGATGATGGTACAACATCAGAAACAATATCAGATCAATCATCACAACAATCAAATCAACAAATAACAAATGAATCATTAATAGAGAATTTAACAACACGAATTGATTTTATGTATATACAAATGGAATTTTGTGAAAAAAGTACATTACGTACGGCAATTGATAATAATTTATATGAGAATGATGAACGTGTATGGCGTTTATTTCGTGAAATTGTTGAAGGTTTAGCACATATACATCAACAAGGTATGATACATCGTGATTTAAAACCAGTTAATATATTTTTGGATTATGATGATCATGTGAAAATTGGTGATTTTGGTTTAGCAACAACAATAATCAAATCGAAATTCAATGAATTAAATCCAGTTGTAACAAATAATAGTAATAATAATAATAATATGATTAGTGAAGGTGGTGAAAGTAAAACTGGTTTAATTGGTACAGCATTATATGTGGCACCTGAATTATCAGTTGCATCAAAAGCTATATATAATCAAAAAGTTGATATATATAGTTTAGGTATAATATTTTTTGAAATGTGTTATCGTCCATTAACAACAAATATGGAACGTATTAAAATTTTAACAAATTTAAGAAGAAAAGATATACAATTACCTGATGATTTTTTAAATGGACAATTAAATACAAAACAACATTATTTAGTTAAATGGTTATTGAATCATGATACATCAAAACGTCCCACATCTGATGAATTATTACAATCTGAATATATACCACCACCAGTATTAGCTGAATGTGAATTAAGAGAATTAGTACGACATACATTAAATAATCCACAATTAAAAGGTTATAAATATTTAATTGCATCTTGTTTTAATCAATCATTAACACCAGCACAAGATATTACATATGATAATGATCCATCAATATCAATTATATCAAAATCATTACAACTGTACGATTTTGTTAAACAAATCACAATTAAAGTAAAATTTTATTGTAAATTTTTTGAAAAAAATAAACTAAAGTTTAAATATTTTAGATTTTCAAACAACACGGTGGCCAGAATCTATCAACACCACTATTAATGCCTAAAAGTAAATATTACAATGGTATTGAGTCTTGTGTAAAATTAATGACACATTTCGGTAGTATTGTTTCATTACCGCACGATTTACGGTAATTTATTATTATTATTGTTCATTTAAATAGTTTTTTTTTTTTTAATTTTTATGTTATATATAGGGTACCTTTTGCACGTTATGTTGCATGGAATGGTATCACGAATTTACGTCGTTATTCAATTGAAAGAGTCTATCGTGAGAAGAAAGTTTTCGGATTTCTACCAAGAGAATTGTACGAATGTGCCTTTGATATTGTTACACCAACGCCAGGTACGTGACGTACGCTTCAACTTGATACATACACACACAACAAAATAAAGTGCAGCTTTACATAAGAACACCTCAATCAGTCTTTCAGTGACAGAACTTACATAAAACTTTAAGCCAATGAGCTCAACTTACCCATTTATCAGATTTTGGAATGTTTCCTTTATTACACGCACCTAAACTGACAATTATCAGTTTTATGAAAGTCCATTGATCGAATTTGTCAGTTTCGCCTGTTTTTTCTGGACATTTGGATGAATTCCTCATCCTGTCTGTGTTGTAGTTCCTTCTCGATAATCCCACACTAGATAATTGTTTATGGAGAAGTTACATTCGTTCAGATCTCAATCGTTCTTTATTATTTGCTTGTTCATATGAAGCGGGCGTTTCTGTAGAAGTTTTCATTTTTTATTTTATCAAAAACGGAGTTTAAACTCTCAAAAAGTAAGTTGACAACGATAGAGGTAATTCGTGTTTCTGAACTCGAATGTAGAAGAATGCTGACTAAAATCGACAGAATTTTACTGAATTCATACGAATTTAGATCAAAAAAACAAGAATTCTGACTAAAATCGACAGAATAATACTGAATTTCAAGGAATTTAGAACGAAAAAGTAAGAATTCTGACTAAAATCGACAGATTCTCTATTGAAAATCTGGAAATTTAGATCAATAAACCAAGAATTCTGAGTAAAATCGACAGAATTCTACCGAATTGCAAGGAATTTAGATCGAAAAACCTAGAATTCTAATTGAAATTGAGAGAATTATGCTGAATTCCTACGAATTTGGATCGAAAAACCAAGAATTCTGACTAAAATCGACAGATTTCCACTAAATTCCTACGAATTAAGATCAAATAACCAAGAATTCTGATTTGAATTGACAGAATTCTAAATTCCTACGGATTTGGGTCTAAAAGCCAAGAATTCTGACTAAAATCGACAGTATTTTTCTGAATTTCTACGAATTTAGATCAAAAAAACAAGAATTCTGACTAAAATCGACAGAATTCTACTGAATTTCAAGGAATTTAGGTCGAAAAATCCTGAATTCTGACTAAAATTGACAGAATTCTACTGAATTCTTACAAATTTAAATCAAAAAACCAAGAATTCTGACTGAAATCGACAGAATTCTACTGAATTTTAAGGAATTCAGATCGAAAAATAAAGAATTCTGGCTGAAATCGACAGAATTCGACTGAATTCCTACGAATTTAGATCAAAAAACCAAGAATTCTGGCTGAAATCCAAAGAATTCTACTGAATTTCAAGGAATTTAGAATGCTTTTGCAGATGTAATTGTACATTTCGAGCCTTTTTGACAAATTCGTATTGAGGTGTCCCTATGTAATACCCTATTCATACTTACAAGCTTTATCGTACAAACCAAATCTTAAACAGTACAATGTTTGCTCAAACCACTCTTTTTGATTTGCTGTTCACACCTATAGGCTTTCTTATACAAACTGATGTGCGCCAAATTAACCCACGGTAAAGCTTGTACGTGTTGAAGACCCATAAAGGTGTTTATTATTTTTCATGACTCGCAGGTGGTCTAATAGCGGACGCTGAAGTTCTCTATATAGTTTATGAAATAATCAAACAATTACCATTCCTTAAAAATAAAACATTGTTAATTCGTTTAAATCATACATCTTTAATTCAAGCAATTTTATTACATTTTGGAATTAAAGAGAAACACGAGGAAATGTATCAATTGATATCAGATGTAAAAGTGAGTTTATTTCTCTTTACATGATAATAATAAGTAGGTAGGATGAACATTTGTGTTTTTATTTTTAGAATGGACGACTACCAAAATCACAAATACAAACACATCTAATCAGTTTTGGTTTATCAGACAATTCAATTACTACATTAACAAATATTTTATTATCAGAATATGAAATATCAAAAGCATTAAGTTATTTACAATTAATAACGAAAAAACGTACTGGTGATGCTGCAATATTAGCACGTCAAAGTTTACAAGAATTAAAAACAATAATACATAATGCTGAATTATTTGGTATTAATTATGATATAGTAATATCACCAGGTATGACATATAATGCACAACAATATTCTGGTATGTTATGTCAATTTGTTTGTGAATTAAAAAAAAAACATAAACATCATTGTAATATGGAAGTATTAGCAGCTGGTGGACGTTATGATTCAATGATAATTGGTTATCGTAAAATATTAGAAGATGCAACAACATCTGATCAAAATATAAAACAATCAGCTGTTGGTATATCAATATCAATTGATAAATTAATACAAGCTATACAAAAAGAACAAAATGATGATTTATCAAAAATGAATTTTATTGATGTTGCTGTATGTTCAGTTGGTATAAAAACACAATTAAAAGAAAAAACGAAAATTTTAACAAATCTATGGTCAATTGGTGTACGTTCGATTTTAATTGAAACAAATAATTTAGATGAAATTTATGCACAATGTAGTGAATTGAAAATACCACATTTGATTATGTTGAAAGATAGTGAAAAAGGTATGGTGATTGTGTCGAGTTGGGAACGTGATAAATTCCATGAGAAAACTATTAAAATTATTGAATTAGTTGATTATATGCAGAAAATTGTGAAACGTTGGCGTGATCATTCACAAGATACAATACAAACAACAAATTTATTAACAAAATCAGAAAGTAAAAGTAATAATATTGAACATGAACCTTATGTAACTGTATTTTTCTTTACAATTGAAAAATTATCAGCCAATACTAGGAAACGTTACGAAATTCAAGTAAATTGTTCTATTATAATGTTTTTATTATTTTAATTCGTTCAATTCTAGATTATGTCGCAACTAGATGGTTTATTTAAGAAATTGGCAGGATCTGTGGTGGTTTTAGGTTTAACAATAGAGGCTAATGTTTTAAAAACTGTTGCTGCTTATTTAGAGTTTGAATCAGATCGACAATATCAAAAATCTTTATCCACAATTATTGAAAAGTAAGCAATTAATAAAAATTATAATTATTTATAATAAAAAAAATCTATTTTTAGACATCCACGACATAAAAAATATTTGAATGATGTATGTGATAAGATATATGAACATAAAAATCAACGTATTAATCCGTCTGTTGTTTTATTTAGCATTACAGATTCAATCTACAGATTGATTATTTAAATTTTATTTTTTTTTAAAATATGAATAAAATCAACTATTTTTATTTTATTCTTTTGTACTTGTTTTTCTTTACCTCTTCATTTCTTTCAACATATTTAGTGGGAAAAACCCATACAGGTTTTATATATTTTAAAAAACAACACCATTTTGTGCAACTTAAAGATAGAGAAAAAAAAGAACAGAAATTGACAAAAAATTTAAACTACAATTAATTTGTTTACTTTATTCCGCAAAAAACTTCAATAATTATAACCACCTGTATATGATCCCCATTGGTTATAACCACTATAACTACCTTGTGGATATTGCCAACCTTGATATTGATATTGATCACCACTTTGACCATATGAATAATTATATTGTCCAGTTGTTGGTGAACTTGAATATTGATAAGATTGTGTTGTATTTGCATAATTACCATAATTACCATATGAACTTGATTGTGATGATGTTGTAGTTGATGTTTTACCCTTCTTGCCGGCTGCTGAAGCATCACTAATTTTGACAAAAAAGTTAGATTATGGTACAGTTTATGTTGTTTGTTTATTACCTTTTTGATTCTTTCTTTTTGGCATTTTCTTTGCTTAATTTGATAAATTTCTGATATTCCTCATAAGCTTTTTGTACTGATTGAATATCACTACCGAAATCCTCTAAAAATTCCAATTTCCTTTGAGCAAATAAAACTTTTTGATCAGCATCGGCTGTATCTTTTTCTAAAAATGAATCAATCAATTCTAGAATTGTATTTTCAGTTACATTATCTTGTTGTAATGTTAAATCAATTAATTGTAAATATAAACGTGGATTATTTGGATCTTTTATTATTGCATTTTTTAATATTTCTAATGCTTTATCAATATTTTTAAGTACATTTAATGTGAATCGTGAATATTTTATAGCAACATTACTTGATATCATTTTATTTTTTGAATTATTTATATAATGTTCAAATAATTGTGTACATTTATCAAAATCACCACGTCTACGTTCTAAATTAATACGTCTATATGCTACTTGTAATAGATTTGGTACGGATTTTTCTAAATTTACTAGAATTTCAGCAGCACGATTTGCATTATTAACATGCTCTTCAAACATTGCCCATTGTAAATGTAAACTTGGCTTTTTCAAATGATGTATTGTACATGCACGTTCATATACATCACGTATTTTCGACTCTAATTCCGGATCTTTTAGATTCTCCAAATAATGGACAAACTACAACAATAATTATTTAATAAACAATTCTTATCAAAAAAAAATAAATAATAGAAATACCTTCAACCAAAATTCTTCATAAAGAGCACAAGCAATCAGACAACGTTCAAATAAAACAACAATTCGCAATTGATCGCCTTGTTCTATCTCATAATCTAAATATTCTTGCCAGTTTTTCAATTGACACCTTTCCAATGGTTTCACATGAAAATACGGCCTCTTTATCTGTAAATAAAACATACTTCTTTAGGATTTACACGTCATTTCAGTGTACATTTTTAAAAATTTTAATATAATCAGATGGCCACTGCAAAAATCTTCAAAGAAAATTCAGAATTACTTCACGTAGACACATGAGGTAATCAAAAGCAAAATATCATCAGTTATTTTATTATGAGGTGTGTGTACAAATGAATTTTAAAGCGTCTCTTTTTCGGAAAGTTACGTCTTTTGTTGCGATGAAGTCATCGACCGATTATGGTACTGTTTCAGTGTAAAGAAATGTACTTTTCATCGATTAGGACAAATGATAGAAGCAAGAAGCAATGTCTGGACTACAGAACGGATGCTCCAAAGTTTCCTCATCAACATGAAAAACGTAGTAATGTGGGCTTATACTGTTTTTATTCGACATAAACATTTGTGAGGTGGAATCTATGGGGCATTCCACGCCAAATCGACCACTTTTGAAACCGACCCCTTTTGATTTGGCTGAAACTTTTCTATCTCTTTCTACCCCACTGAAAACGTTTCTCAGAATTTTTTCATAATTTTTCAGCCAACCCAAAAAAGTTATGAATTTTTTAAAAAATGGCTTCTTTGTTGTTCAAAAATTGACTAAATGTAACGTTTTTTTTTTATCAAAATTTCCATTTTTGAATGTAGTTTTCAGAAAAAAATACGAAAAATTTTTTCGATGTCATGTTCTATGAAATTTTTCAGTTTTTTCAGAAAAACCATCAATTTTTCAAAGTTCGCCATTTTAATATTATTTTTTTTGATTCTAAAAAAAACTTGGACTAATTCTGCATTTAATGCCGCTAAACCCAGAGTGGGCCGATTTTGCTTTCTATGGGTTTTTTCAATTTAAAAAAAAAATTGCAATAATTTCAGAAATCGAGCGTATAGATAAATTTGAAAACAATACTACTATGCGCATGCGCTCCAGAGTAATTCTACTAAATTGGCTGAAAAATTTTGAAAAAATTCTGAGAAACGTTTTCAGTGGGGTAGAAAGAGATAAAAAAGTTTCAGCCAAATCGAAAGGGGTCGGATTCAAAAATGGTCGATTTGGCGTGGAATGCCCCCTTATACATATTTCCCTCTTATTTCATCACTGCGGCCTACTCTGTACCGACTTCTCCCACGTTACGATGCTTGAGAGCGCTGAAACAACTATAGTGTTGTGTGAAGCAATTTTACAAGCGCTTTTGCAGTGCTTGCTCTCCTCAATGAAACTCCTATAGAATACAGTGATTAATAAACCGTTTTTGGGGCCGGGAATGTTCTAATATTGTGTTAAACAAAAAAAAAAAAACCGCTTTAGAACCCATTTGTACACTTGTAAAAGTCGTTGTAACAATTACTTACACCTTCTTCAAAATTCCATCTAGCTGTAACTGCATTTACTGTATTTTTATGAATTTTCCGTCGTATTGAAATAATCCGTTCCCTAATCGATTTTGTTTCTTCATCAGTACTTATCGATTTACTACTATCATCTTCACCAGGTGGTACATCTGTACTATCTTTATCATTATTATTATCATTTGTTGTATTATTATCATGTTTTAATATATGACGAACTTCTTTACGTAATGCTAAGAATTCATCAACTTCAACGACTTTATTTGGTGGATTTGATTGTATATGTTCTTGGAAACTAGACAAAAAAAAATTATTATTATTATTATTATTATTTGTTGTATATGTGATGAGATTACTTTTGAAAATGTGTATTATATCCTTGTGTTGGTGTTGTAAATAAACGATCATAAATTGCAGTAACATTTTGTAGACGTTTACCTTCTGTTTCCCATTTAATATATGAATCCCATAAACGATCTGAACGAAATTCTAAACCACTAGCTGTAATTGCACGTTCAAATTGTGATCGTATATAATCTTCATCATCCGGTTTTGTTGTTTTAACGTAGGTTAGATAATGTAGCCATAGATCAACGGATAATGGAATCGCTTTCAATCCCCTCTCGAATACCTTTATAACAATAAATTAGAAAAATATTTATATCCATTTTTGATGTGTATTTATTTGCAATAATTATATTTAAATTTTAATTAATTATAATAATAATAATATAAAAATAGTTGCCATATTATGTCGTTACCTTGTTGGTTGGCAAGCAAAAAAATACACACCAAACTATTATTAATTTTTAATAAATCCTGTAAAAGAAAAGATTATAATCTACTTATTTTATAAAATAAGAAATTTTTGTAATTAAAAAAATAATGGATGGTTATCAGTATATCACAAAAAAAAATTTAAACCTATCACGTGGATATATTGTGTGAATGTTTCTTACATTGTTATTTATTCTCGTTCTCTTGGAATTTAGACGAAATTTTATCCAGCGATGCGTGCCTCGCTGTATTGCACACCTTGATGAATTCTTTTTTTTTTTATCATTTAATTAAGAATTAGGGGTGTATTTTTTTTTGTTGTTGAGAAAGTACATTTTTTGTCACTATGTATCACCACAATAATACAACTTAAATAACATATAAAAATAACATTCTACATTTACAATTACAATCATAATAAATATTGTATTT
>JAZBGY010000215.1:22597-34221 GCA_037414755.1 Lydus trimaculatus | reverse complement strand
TTCTATCATGCTGCCGGACCGGAATTCGATGAAATATTGGTTGGACAAGGTGCTAGAAGAGTTCGTGATTTATTTAGTACGTTTTTTGTTTAAAATTTCTTTACCAAATATAAAATTGTTGTTTTTTCGAATTAGAATCCGCAAAAGAGAAGGCACCTTGTGTGATTTTTATTGATGAAATTGATTCTGTTGGTGCAAAACGTACAAATAGTGTATTACATCCTTATGCAAATCAAACAATTAATCAATTATTAAGTGAAATGGATGGTTTCCATCAGAATGAAGGTGTTATTGTATTGGGTGCAACAAATCGTCGTGATGATTTAGATCAAGCATTATTAAGACCTGGACGATTTGATGTTGAAGTAACTGTACCAACACCTGATTTTATAGGACGTAAAGAAATTTTAAGTTTATATTTAAGTAAAATACTTGCAAAAGATATTGATTTGGATTTATTAGCACGTGGTACAACTGGTTTTACTGGTGCCGATTTAGAAAATATGGTCAATCAAGCTGCACTTAAGTATGCACGTTATAATCACCAATTTATTGTTTTTAATAATTGCTATTTTAATATAAAATTAGAGCTGCTATTGATGGTGCCGAACATGTTAGTATGAAATATTTAGAATCAGCACGTGATAAAGTTTTGATGGGTCCAGAACGTAAATCACGTCTACCAGACGAGGAAGCTAATTTAATCACAGCTTATCATGAAGGTGGTCACGCTATTGTTGCATATTATACAAAAGATAGCCATCCATTACATAAAGTCACAATAATACCACGTGGTCCTAGTTTAGGGCATACAGCTTACATTCCTGAAAAAGAACGTTATCATGTTACAAAATCACAATTATTAGCCAGTATGGATGTGATGATGGGTGGTCGAGCTGCTGAAGAATTAATTTTTGGCACGGAAAAAATTACATCCGGTAAAAACGTTTTTATAATAAAATACCAAATTGGAAGTAATTTTACCCAAAAAAAATTGTAGGTGCCAGTTCTGATTTGAAACAAGCAACATCTATAGCAACACATATGGTGAAAGATTGGGGTATGTCGGAAAAAGTTGGTTTACGTACATTAGCAGATAGTTCACGATTTCAAGGCGATACTTTAGGACCTTCAATGAATGAAATGGTTAATGATTTTTAAATTAAAAAAACACAAAAAAATTAATAAATTATATTTTACAGGTTGATGGTGAAATAAGGAGAATTTTATTGGAAAGTTACGAACGTGCTAAACATATTTTAAAACAACATGCTAAAGAACATAAAGCATTAGCTGAAGCTTTAATGAAATATGAAACATTAGATGCTGAAGATATTAAAGCAATAATGACCGAAAAGACACCAAATGTTGAAAAATCCTGAACATAATTGTAAAACAACAGTAATAATATTTTAACAGATAAATTATGGGTAATCCTTATATTTCTGTTTTCATTTATTTGGATTGCAAGAATTGTTTTTTTTTTCTTTTTGCATGTATTATAATTGAAGATCAACTATAGGGCAATTTGTGACTTAATTTTTGCTTTCCTTTTGGCAAACGTAATTTGAAGACAATTTTTCGTTGAAATACACCCACCCACACATACACAAATTGTATAATTATTGCAATAAAACGGTTATTTTTGACTATTTTTCACTTTTACATTTAATTTAATGCATTCTAAAAATTAGCTCTAACGAAAATTATAATAGACTAACGTATGTCTTTACTAAAACAATGACTTTTATATAGTTGAGTTATAGAGCTAAGACATACGTTATATCATCTTCCTCGATTAGTGTAAGTATGAATATGAGAATTATTTATAAAAAAAAAAGTTGTAGATAAACAGTTGTTATCATAATTTATTTAGGTACAAATGTAAATTGACAAAATGAATGTAAATAAATGAAATATAATAGAAAACACAATTTTGAATTTTCATGCGGTTTTTGCTGCCATCTAACAACCACACTTGTAACTTCACACAGTTGTCGGTTTATTCACATATACAGGATGTTTCACGAAAGCCGATCGTCTTCGTAACACTTTTATTATCAATGGCGTAGGAATACGGGACGGTGGGGTCCCGGTACTTCTTGTGTAAAATTAACTTTAAACTAAAATCTTTGATTGCCAAACAATTTGAGGGCTGTTCCCCACCAGACTGCGGCCTGTATACTGGAATTACAAGATCTCGCCCTCTTAGGTCCGGAAAGACCGCTGACTTCGTTTTACTTATAATGAAACGTCGTTTGTTGGGGCCCGTGCAAGGATTTTACCGGTACTCTTAGCGGTCCTGGCATCAGTAACAACATTGGTCCTACTTGAGCAACTAGAGATATTTCCAAAAGTTTCACTTTTAGTATTATTGAAATAATCCAACAATTCGTAATGAATACACAAATCTTCATAATACAATTCTAGCTTATTCCATAGAATGTGATGTTGTACGACATGTTCACAATTTGAATGATATTCCAGAATTCTTAATAAATATTTATAAAAGCTTGGCGCTTTATGTATGTAACAAATTAGTGATACAATTGATACAGCAACTGTATGTAGATTATGTGATTTTTGAGGATTTACATCATTTATTGCTAAATCTTGTATAGCTAATGATAAACGTATACCCACTGCAGCCGTATAACAACATGGGATTTCTATCAGGAAGATAGCAATTGTTTTATAAACTGCATCTAAATGCATTCTAAAAATAATAATAATAGTAGTACTAATAATAATATTGATAATAAGGTCTTACTTATGTTGTCCATATTTGACGATTGATGTTAAAATGACTTTATGTAGTGTTGAACGATAGCGCTGATAGAATTTTCGATTTTCTTCATGGAAATTAGCAATTTTGATATCGTAATGTCTGTCAGGATGGAAGATTCTGTAAAAAATAATAATTTATGGTTTTCCCAACAATTACACTTAACCCAAACTAGTCTCATCTATTAATACCTTGGATTATCGAATTTCAAACGATTCCCATTACGATCACTAAAACATTGACACACTCTATAGCCTAATAGACTTTGTGGTAAATTATCAGAGTCCATCAGTTTGATTATTGAATCAAATATATCGTCAGGTATTATTACATCTTTAGAATCATTTACAAAACATAAAGTGGTTGCTTCTAAAATGTGATTAAAACTTTCTAAATGTTGATTAGGAGCTTTCACAGAAAGAGCTACTTCTAATAAGGCAAGAATCTGAAAATAAATAGTCTAGATATAAGTATAAGTTTGAGAATATTGTAGATAACCCTATGGGCTAAGTACAGAGGCGCCATTGATAAAAGACCGAATCAATTTGATCAGAATGCTAAAGTATTATTGTTTTTAGCTCAAGGCGCTCGAATTTGTTAAGATTAAAACTAAAATTTACCATTTCTTTTGAAATTTCTTTCTCACAACAGTACGCCAGCATTGATTGTATACATTGTTCTAAAGTTTTAACACATGTCTGATAAGAATTATCTTTTGGTAATAAACTGATACAATATATGTGCAATAAACGTTCAACAAACATTCTATTTACGAAATGCCAATTTGTTGATATTCCAATCAATAGAATTACTTCAAATATATGTTGTGTTATTGTTGGATTCGTTGTAAATGAACTATCGAGGAAACGTAATATTTCATGTACAAAAGGGGACACATCTTTGAAAAATTGTAATACATGCATCAACATTTCACTACAAAAGTAATGATTTTCCCACAACTTATTAAGTGAATAAAATTGAAAAATTGCCACAAGAATTGTAGCATGATGGTTTTCAAATAGATAATACAATAGTTTATCAAAAATTAACACAGATTTACGTGCTTCACATCTATGAAACAAAACAAACACAAATATTTACGTTATGTCCTAATAATATAAAAGATTCACAAGGTGTTTGGGCTAAACAAAAATTCGGCACCCTATAATTACATTAGCATTTTAATGTACTTGATTCGCTCATATTGTTAGATCAATGACGCCCCTCGAATTAGCCCAATTATAGCCCTAAGGGTTAAGGGGAGCTATTCACAAGTTTGATGTTTCATTAGCATTAGCGCGAATTGAATCAACGTTGACATTGTAATAATTAATAATAAATACAAATATAATTACCGTTGTTTGTAATTTCTACATTGGGAGGTGATTAAGCGTAGAATCAGGTGGTAACAACAAGTAAGAGAGGTCCATATCATGTGAGTGACTAATGATGAATCAAACTCGTCCAAATTTGCAGTGTTTATCATCAATTTTAATATTTTCAGACCTAAAATTTAAAATAAACGATAGATATTTTGAAGTTATAATTGTGTTATTGAAACCAAGAAACCAACCATGTAGTGGATCCGAGTGGACACGATCAAAATCACCCATCGGTACTAAATAGTATTTTATCAATTCATTTTTATATGAATCCAATTCATCGCTTGTCAGTTGTTTAGTTTTCTTAAACCAACCATTACGTCGTTTTCTATTTGAAATTAACGTTTTACGATTGACTAGAACAACAAGAGTTTAAAGTTAGATATACAACATTTATGTCAATTCCAAGCCAGTCTCTATCTTAATCGCAATCTCAATCTCAAACTTTCGAAATATGAAATACAATTAGGAAGACTTGCTCGGAACTGGAATACGATTGGATTATACTTACTGTTCAATGTTGTTAAATATTTTGGCAAGGTGGTTCTATTTGTAGCTTTATTTCCCATAGCAAATAAACTTCTGTTTGGCAAAACTGTTATGTGTTTCGATTCCTTTTCTATATCAATTTATACCAATTTGAAAATCTTGAATAAATTAATAAAATGTCAAATCGGAAAATTAACTTGTCACAATTGTCACAAACAAATATCGCCGATTTTCGTGTAGTATTTTAAGAATTAGTGCTTCAATATTGACACTATATTGCCTTTATCGCTTTTGACATCCACTTGTTGAAGAAAAACTCAATAAAATATGTCGAAACAATCAAAACACGCAAGGAACGCAAGAGCAAAATAAATTTCGACGCTAAACGAGTTAAGAAAGCTTGTTAATTGTCTATTTGCCTTGGAAACGATGTGTCTATTGTCTACTATTGCGTATATTCCATTATTGCTCTGAGCTCTCAAAAGTAGTACGGCCGGAGTACGTCAAAAAGCGTGAAAATGCATGAAAGAGTACTCAAACACTTGACACTCGTTGGAAACGACTTGGGCGCCCAGAGTACTCAAATGGCGATTTAAGCTATAAAGACACGCATTATGGCGTATGTTACTTTTATTGCCTTGTGCGCTCAAAAGGAACATGGTTGGAGTACGTCAAAAAGCTGCCAGACTAGATTAGCGGCTCTAGAATTAAGAAACAACTTGTGTCACTCAAAGAGTATACTCTTTGGTGCAGTTTTTCTAATTGTAAGTTTACTTTTGGAACTTCCAAATTTCGCCACAAAGCATACACTGTCCAATGACCAGAAGCATAAAAAGGTACTCAAACATTTGACACTCGGGGTATAATAAAGAAACGGCTTGGGCATCCAGAGGACAAAAACGATGATTTGAGCTAGATATGAAGAAACACACGCATAGTATAAAACAGCAATAAGCATTCCTGATGGCCCTACAAGAAATATTCGACATAACTTTGACCGCGTGGACTGTCAATGCGTTTCGCTCAATTAGGGCTGCTTTAGCGGAGCGACTTTATGGTCCTTCTGTATAGCTTTCGTTTAGATACAAAACAGTATTGATAACTTATAGAAAACATGTTATAGTTTTATTCATTGTGGTAGGGGTCACTCTGAGTACCGGTATTTTGTCACCCCTGATCATTATGACATGTCAAAACAAAGCAATATAGCTTAAGTACTTTACATAATGGACTGGGGTGACAGTGTTACTGGGTGTAGACCTCTTACAAATTCTTCCAGTAGTACCAAGACAAATTTGGTGCTGATAAAATTAAGGCGTGCATTAAGAAATCTTTCTTAAACTTCTACTTAAAATGGGGAACGGAAAATAACCCGAGCTCGGCGGAAAAATCTCGACTCATCAGTAATGATTGTAGCAGCATTGAATAGCCAAAACGTATCTGTGCCAAGGAACATCTCTTCAAGCAGAAGAAATGGAATATAAGCCTGTAGATTCGGTGGTACCCTGTTTCTTAACACGTTCAACTTTCCAGACCGCTTCGCAGTAACATTTAAATCCGCCCAAATTACACACAAAAAAAACAGATTTATTAAGAAAAAAAGGTCTATTTTACCAACAAGTTACAATTTTTTGATATCAAGTTTAAAATGTAAAACATTATTTTCGTCCACAAATGGTTTCAATAGATAATATGGTAATTTCATTGAACTATTAACAAATAGATCGTTTTGTTTAAAATTTTGACATAGACCGCTGATTGTTAGAATACGTCCATGATTTGTTTTATCAATAAAATCAATAATGAATTTATATTTAAAATTGTCATCAATTAAATCAATTTGTTCCACCGACCATAAAACCATCGTACATAAACTGTGATCAATTCCAATATTAAATACTTTACCATCATATTTAACAAAATATAAATCATGTAGAGGTGTTGATTTGATATTACGTCGAATTTCTTGATTTAAATTGAACAATCTTTGTGGATGTACCTGTTGATAATGTTGATAAATTGCATGTATTGATCCTCGATGTGTACAATTATCTAAATTTGATAATCGACAAGTAATTTGCATACAATCTTGCTCGTGTATACGTAAATTAACCAATTTATCAACAAATTCACAACCGTGACATTTATTATGGCATGGATAATGGATGGTTTCAGTTAGTTTCTCCAAAATTATATTACGTGTACCTTCATAATTTGCTGTACAAGTTGGACATTGTTCAATACGTTTTCTACATTCACTACATATACTATGGCCTGTTTTACAAACAAATATCGGTGGTGACATGTATTCTTTGCAAATTACACATTCCAAATTTTCTAAAAATTCATCAATTATTGGTTTGTTGATGGTTTCAATGTTTGTTTGTTCTGCCATATCATGTTGTTGTTGTTTCTCTTCTTTTGTTTTCAATTCTTTATTATTTATTGGTGATGGTTGATCGTGGATTAGATGAATTTGAAAATTGAAATTCGGCGATTTTAAAGTTTGTTTAATTGTAGTGAAATTGATTATTGTATAATCCTCTTCTGTAAATACCTCTGGAAGGAATTCAACAATCTTATGTTGATTTAAAATAAGCGATCTCCCATTATTGGCTATAACTTCAACATAATATTTACTATAATTCTGTTGATTCTCTATATAACATAAAGCCAATGAACATTCCGTACTGTTAATTGTATAAAATTGTATTATAAATGGTATTTCATTAATTATCAACAATTTGTTTGCTCTTAGATGTTGTTTTTGTGATATTTGAAAATATTGAGGAATTATTAAATATCTATGTTTTGATTTATAATGGCTTGCAAGATTTCTTAATAAAATAGTCTCATTACATTTTGTATCTGTTGCACTTGGACATTTAAATCCATTAAAACTACATACAGATTCATGTGTTACATCGTTGAATTGTAATAGTTCCTTACAACCTAAATGTTGATTGTTACATGGAAACATAAACAGATTTGCTAAATTCTCATAAGCTGTTGCACGTACTTTTATTGGTTCTGTATCTACATTACAACGACCACAAATATAACCATTTGGTGTTGTGTAAATTGGTAGAATTGTTAGATAATTCTGGCATTTTATACATGAAATAATTAATTGTTTAGGACAAACGTTTGTATGTAGTGTGGCAGACATAATTTCTAAAATGTTTCCTATATTTATTTACGTTAATTTTAATTGGAATTACTATACTTACAGTTTTTGGTCTGTCCACAATCTTGCTATATAATTTAATTCAAATTATAAAAAATTAAATATAAAACGGTTTTTCCCCGATTTTCATTAACATCACAAACAATAGGTGCACCTCTAAACCACGTGATTTACCCTACATCCTACATCAGCTTAACGTTTATTTTGTGCGCTTTAAATCAGTGATTCCCAACCTGTGTTCGGTGAGTATTTCAAAAGTGTTCCATAATAATTTTATAAATTGTGAAATACTGCGATTAGCTTATAAACAATAGCCAACAAACTTATTTCATTTAGGTAAATGTTCCAACAAAAAATTTTATTCGCACAGTATAAGGTTCTATAATTTAGAATAGGTTGGGAACTACTGTTTTCAACTACCTGTTTGCTTTGACGCTTACAGATGCGCATTAAACGCTTTTGTGACGTCATCATCAACCCTCGCAAACGCAATTTGGCGCCAGGGCTGCCAGATCGGGCGATTTATCGCCGATTGGGCTACAAACTAATAGTTCTCCACCAAATCAAAAGGGGGCGAATTACCACTGTTTTATTTTCTGTGAGGGGTCGTGTTCGTTGCATATACTTAAAATAACTATACCGATTTTTAACGTATGCGCAATCATTTGACGCAAGAAATAAAAGGAGATAGAATCGACGCCATTTTGATGCTTCATTGTCGTTGTGTCTCTGTTTTGTTTATTACAATTGCATCATTTTGTTCCAATTCTGTCATTTTCAATTGTCCCGCGCGCAAAAAGTAGCCGTTCGCTAGGGACATTTCAATTTACAACTAACAATTCAGACAAGGAAGCATCAAAATGGCGACATCCACTATTTCTGGTGTCGGAAACCTCTCTTGCGCGGTATATTTATATATAAGTATGTGGTTCGTTGTCATTTTTAATAGTGACTCATGCGACTTAAGTTAGTTAGTATGCATGTGCAGACCATTAAAATGAAACAACTTTCTATCCGAGGTTCTATTTGAATGATGTGCACATGCGCAATAACATTATCAAAGCGCATGTGCTGCTATTAAAAACGACATCCAGTAGTCGGCTACTTTGGGCGACTTTTAGCTGAAAATTCGACACTATGCGGCTACATTTTCTCAGAAAAATCTGGCAGCACTGTTTGGCGCTCAAACACGTATAGTCCACGCCAAAACATTAAGAGAGTAATTATAATAACTGATCTTTGTCAATTTCTAAGATTGCAATTTTTAATTTATTCCAGGTAATAGCGCAAGAACATCATTTACTGTGTTGTGGAATAAGTTTTACCAAGTCGTGAATACTTACACGTTCTCAAACAGATGCAACGGTTGTTTTCTAAAAAAGTTTCTGCAGCGCAGATTTTCTTTCTACTTACAGCAAAGAGGGGGCCGTGCAAATGGGGATGACGCATCCAAACCCGCCAAAAATAACCCACAGACTGAATTGTAAGGGGTTTATCTATTGACTTTAATTGTTTCTATAGCATGTATATAGCAAAGATATCTTTCACTTACAGTAAACTGCAATTTGGGAAAAGGCAAAGGTAAAATATTAAGGTATCTTCGTAATATAAGCTGTGTTCTTTCGCTCTGCTTAATTAAATTTAAAGGCTATTAAACGTATTCAATCAGATCAGGTGGTGCTGTTCTGGAACACGGAATTTCTATGATTCGATGTTTGGATCGTGTGTTGTGACCATTGGGGCAAAATAAACTAGAGATAACTCTCTGTCAATTCTAGAGTCCCTAGATAGTCGTGAATAGCATATATAACACATAAACTCTTGTTTTGAGATTATGATTATATTCTTCAATGATTCAAATCGATAGAAGAAGCTGTTTTCTTGCAAATCGGTTCGAATCACGATAATGAAATCATGATTTCAAAATCAGAATTTGAAAGTATGAGCGAAAGACATAGCTTCAATTGTTTTATTGCTCTCTTAAAATTTGTCTCTTACTATACATATTTATTTCTATACTAAAAAGAGATGGAAAGAGTCCCACTTGGCCTCTTCTTCGATTTCGATCTTATTCATTCAAGTCAGCATTCCAGTTATATATAGAATTCAATGACGGTATATTTGTATAGATGTCACTACTGTTGTTTTAATAATGGCGGTTGATCATTTTCAAATATTTCCACAAAATTCTCCAACAATTTGTAATTATTATTACACAAAAAGAAACTTATAAAAAAAATATTATTTTAGATTATAATTTACTAATAAATTATTTCTATTTTAGGACTGTTTATGGCTACTTTCTACAACTTATAATCAGTAACAAAAACATGAAATTGAGAAATTCCAATCACGATTCTAATTATGTAAAATTTTTGGTAGAGGTCAATTAAATCACCTTAACATTATTTTCGGCGAATTCCTTGAAAATTACGATCTATACATGCAAAATTATCAAAAAAAAAAAAATCCTTCATCTATCCATAATACCTGATGATAAACAGACTGACAACAACTGAGTGTGCGTCAAAAATGTCAATTTTAGTGTAAAATCAACCACAATTTTTTATTTTTTTGTTTCATGTAAATAAGTGAATTATTTTACACTAAATGCGAGATTATCGATAAAATTATATTTAGATTATAATTAATAGATAAGGAATTTTATGTTTAAACATATCATCATACGTATATATGGGTGTAATGAACAATCAGTAATAGTAGCCAATTTTATATAGTTTTTTTCTGTTCGATATTGATAAGATAAATCATCATAATGATTGCGCTTTAATTATGTTTTTATAAGCATTTATTATATTGACAGGAAACGATAATAATCATCATTTGTTTGTTTAACCTATGTGAGTATTGATTAGATTCAAACCAGGTGTTTATTCAGTTTTATTACACTTTTTTTTTGTAATAAATACAGGTGAATATATAACACGTTTCTTGTTATCATAATTATAGGTGATGGGTGTGAATAATAGTAAGAAATTAGCAGCAAAATGTTCGTTTCTATCAAAAGATGAACAACATATTGTCAGTAATTCATTTCGTTTAGTTAGTAAGAATTCAGAGAAAATCAAAGAAGATGAATTAACAGTATGTGGAAAATTTTCTATTGAGAACTTTTGTTGTTGATTTTTTATATAATTTTAGAAATTATGGGGTTCCCAAATGGATCCAAGATTATTGCAATATATTAACAATTATTTATTTGGTATTGGTGATTTACGTCAACAGACTGTTGAATTAGAGAAATTCGCTGAATTATTTGTATTTTGTACACGTGGTACTGTTGATGAAAAATTGAAAGTTTTAATAATTTCGTTAGGTATACAAGAGGAGCAATTTAATGATATCCCATACATATTAGTGAAAGAGGTAGAATTGTTGTAGTCATCATAGCCGGATTTACAGATTTTGTTTGTTATCTGAGGCAATTCTACTCCATAACTTAGAACTTGGCTATCACTCATTTATTGGTAGCTTTTTCCTCCAAAATGTCGCCTCACTCTAGATCCGGCTGTGGTTGTAATTGTTGTGTTACAATACTCATTATTGTTGTTTTAGTATGTGGAAAGTATTGTTGCATCTTATATGAAAATACAAAAATTGAGTAACACTAAACAATATAAAAGTTGGGTAACAAAAGGTTGTTTTACATCAGTACAAAATATTCAACGATTAGCTGCTAGTTTAACAGACGATTTAGCAAAAATAGTAGCTGATAATAAGAAAATAGAACGTCGTGATTTAGAAACATGGTTACAAAATT
>JAZBGY010000215.1:0-22510 GCA_037414755.1 Lydus trimaculatus | reverse complement strand
AAACAACAACAACAATCATCATCATCAACATCAATTATAACAAATGAAAAATCAGTGGATGATGAACAACAACACCACCAACAAAATCAACAACAGAATACATCATCACAAAAAGAAAAAGATCGCCGTTCTTTATTACCATATTGTCGTGGTTTAGATTTAATACCATCATATCCTAGTATATTAGATTTAAATCAAATTGTATTTATTAATGCAAATCTACCACAACAATATCAATTAGAATGGAGATTTTTATTTAGTTCAGAAATACATGGTGAATCATTTTCAACATTAATTGGACGTATTGTTAATCAAGGACCATCTATACTTATATTAGAAGATCGTAATGGTTATATATTTGGTGGTTTTGCACCAGCTAATTGGACATTAGGTCCGAATTTTTTCGGTGATGATAGTAGTTTTTTATTTACATTATCACCGAAAATGCGTATTTCTCCATCGACAGGGTACAATCAACATTTTCAATATTTAAATCTACACCAACAAACAATGCCAAACGGTTTAGTATGTAGTTTTCTTCTACATAGCATTCTTTCAGCTGAACTACAACTTACGTATCTTTCAAAAAATTAAACTCCATCTATCAGTGCTTTGATAGCAAAATGTACCTTAACTCGTGTAGAAAAAAACAAAACAGCAACTTTTTACAGACTCGAGTTTTCTGCGACAGTTGCTGTTTTGTTTTTCGAGTCCCGTTCGAAAGCGATAAGATCAAAGAGTTTCGGCAATATTTTGTCTGTTTGGTGGAAATAGAGTTTCGAATTTGTCCGAATTTCGTTTTCAGTTTTCAATGTACCGAAAAACCTGAACAAAACAGACACTCGACTAGTCTGTTTAGTGGAAAACCGCCATTAGAAACTAGATTGCACTACAGCTGAAAGTCCGGAATGTGTAGATTATGTAAACTTGGATCTTTTTCAATGAAAATGACGATTTTAGAAAACGGAAAATTGTCATAATCTACACATTCCGGAGTTTCAGCTGTAATGACGGTACGGAAGTTACAGTTTCGGCTGAAAGAGTCTGTATATATACAGGATTGGTGGCTCAAGTGTCGCAGTGATTCGAGATCGAACATTTTGTAGAGAAGGGACAGAAATAAAAGTTTTAAGCACGTATACGGTGACACCTCAGTAGTACCTTGGGGCAGTCAAAAAGGCAGTACACGTTCTTAAAACTTTTATTTCTGTCCCTTTTCTACACATGCAGATCTCGAATCACTGCGACACTTAAGCCACCAACCCTGTATATAAACAAAAAAAATAATGAAATAATTGTAGGCAATGGGTGGCCAACATAATTTCTGTGGTTTATGGATAGACAGTGAGTATGGTCAAGGACATTCATCAGAAAGTTGTACAACATATGGCAATTACGAACAAATGTCGCATAGTAAATATTTTACATTTCGTCATTTAGAAGTATGGGGTTTAGGACCACCAATGATACCACAACAACGTTCACATCTGAGTGTATTAGATGTGGATACAGAAAGTCAAGCAATGTTGAAAATTGCCGGACGTACTATACATAGTGAAGGTGTAAGAGATTAATGAACAAAAAAAACAAAAACAAAAAACAAAGAATTACGCAGGAATTTGAATAAATAACGAAATTCTTTAATATTTTATCTTTGCTATCTAAATTGCCTTACACTTTTAAAATTAACAACAATAACAACACAAAACACGATGTATACACTTAATTACACAAAAATTTTTGAAAATCAAATATTTTAACGTTTTATCCTATATTTGATTTGTTGTTGAAAGAAAAGTATTGTTTTACAGTAGAGATGATATGAGATGGATTTTGCTGAAAGAAAATAATCACAGAGTATTTTTATATATGTGCCATTAATTCTAATATTAAAACAAAAACAGGTATTTTAACTAATTTTAAAATAAAATACAACAAATTTGATGTTAATAAATTTTTTGTCACAAAAGCACAAATTCTTAGAATTTTACACAATTAGTCAAAAATATGTAATTTTTTTTTTTGAATGTATTTTAATTACATTTTGCGACAATTTTTATGTGCCAAAGAACTAGCAGGATTTATTTATTTATTTGTTAATTTGTTATTATAAAAATTGAGCTTATTTCATATTTATATGTTAATATTTATTGTTATCTACACTATTTGTTTAAATTATTTGTGATTTATATGTTGTAGTACATGTGTTATTTGGGGAATTTTTACGTTACATGTACACAATTGTTGAAACAGTTCTGATAAAAATGTACCCGAGTGAATCATTGTGATTATTACTCAATATTCCATTACTCTCCTTTTTAAACTGTGGTGGTAAACAATTTAGAAGATTAATTGTCTAATTTAACATCATTTATTCGAGGAATAAGTGAACAAAAAACAAATTTTAGTAAAATAAATATATGACACAACCTACTAAATATTAATTGAAATTAAATAAAATACTGTTATGTTTTATTAACAATCACAACTATAACTACAGTTGATTCACCATATTTTGGCGGTAATAAATAGATTCTCTATGATAACATTTAATAAATTGAAAATGCCTCGAATTTATGCCCAAATCTGCAAAATACAATTATTTTTTGTTAATAGATTCATTGTTTTTATTTATTATTAACAAATGTTTGAATTATATAGAAATAAGGTAATGTATCCTCCACAGAATCCTACATGGAGGATAATTAGATGTACAGATTTGGCGTTTCTAATACGAACATAGGGAGAAATACCAACAACATACTTGGGGTTTCTTATAGGTCGCCCGTCGATCGATTTGGGCGCCCCTTTCCATCAGCGCCTAGAGCAACCGCTCTACTTGCTTACCTCAGGACTAGCTCTACTGTTAAATGTCTAAAAATTCCGACTATTCACAACAACGACTCTTGCACGTTGCTCCAAACATCACACCCTCTTCTATTTACAAAAACCTTACTCTGTTAATTTTGTCATGATCATGGTGCGACAACATCAGCGGGAAAGATCGACGTTCTCAGTCAAATATCAGTTATTTACTGTTTATCTCATTCTAACTTATGCGAAAGCCCCAAGAGGGGATGGTGCTGCTATTTTTCCTATGTTTGTATTAGAAACGCCAAGTCTGTATTAGTTTGATAATTGCGATCAACTTTATAGCCGAATAATTGGTTTTCTGTCTCTGTTCTGATGCAATATTTGGGAAAGTAAACTTGATGGTTTCAAATGCCACTTTAGCTGCGGTTTACCTTTACGCGGACCACATGTAACTCTACTCACACAACCTATCGGATTGGCCAAGCCTACTATAGACCGTTTATCGCAATTATTGTTGCATTAACATTAATTAGAATAAATTTGTTGTAAATTACCCGAAGGGTATAATCCCAAGAACCTGTCGATAATGCTGTACCATCTGGTGATACTTGTAGACAAGAAACACGATTCTCATGTCCATATAATAAACAAACACGTACACATTTCAATGTATCCCAAACATTAACAGTATAATCATTATAACCAGCAAATAATAAACGACCTGATACAGAAAAATCAACAGAATTCACACCAAAAATAATACTTTCTTTACTATAAACAGCTACTTCACGATCAGCTCTTAAATCAAATAAACGACACTAAAATTTTTAAATATTAATCAAAAAAATCTAGAATTAATGATAAAATAATGAAATTTTACAGTAGCATCATCACTGCCTGTAGCAACAGCATCACCACTAGGATGGAATTTTACACTATTCACATCAGATTCATGACCCTCAAATGATTGGACACATTGTCCTGATCGCATATCCCAAATTAAAACCATTTTATCACAACTCTAAAAGTTTATATTTAACAACAACAATCGAATATTTTTATTGAAAAACTTACACCAGATACAAAAGTATTGCCAGTTTCTGATGGTGCCAAATCAATTGACATTACATCAGCCAAATGTCCATGGAAACTTTGCAATAATTGTCCAGATTCAACATCCCATAATGCACAAGTTGAATCACCACTACCAGTTAAAATTTGTTGATCTGAATTTGGAAATATACAACAACTCATATAACTGGTATGTGTACCAACTGTTTTCTTCTTCAAACTAACATCCTCATCTAAACTTAACGGATATACTGTAACTTTATTGTCTAAACCACTATAAGAGATAATTATTAGAAAATAATTGTTGGATTTTTGTTTAATTGTAAGATTTAAATTAGAAATAAAAGTACCCGCAAGCAACTAAATTCCCTGAAGGTGCATAAGCACAAGCCATCACCCATGTTGTGGGCATAGTAACGGCGTGCTCCTTATTAGTCGTAAAAGCATCCCAAATTATCATTTTACCATCCTAATAATAATAAGAATAATACAAGCAAATTTATTTGTTAATCAAACCCTAATTACCAAAATGTCTACAACTAAATATCCAATTAAAACGCGAATTACCTGTGATGAAGAGACGATGTGTCGTTTATCTGGCGACCAATCCGAACATAAAACTTTAGCTTGATGTCCTTTTAATGTACGTTTCGGTTTTATATTCATATAATTGATGATATCTAAACGATCTGCAACTGTTGCCACTGAAAATTTATCAAAAGTAAATTAACAATTAAATCCTATTTTATTGTTTTTTGTTTGAAATGGTAACATTACAAGTAACATCATTTAATTTTTGTCGTTCATCTTCTAATTTCTTTTTCAACATTTCAGATTCTTTAGTTAACGATTCGATCGTTTCAGCTGGACAATCACGATTTTCAATTTCAGACATTTTCATTCA
Organism: Lydus trimaculatus; assembly: GCA_037414755.1. Classification (NCBI taxonomy): domain Eukaryota; kingdom Metazoa; phylum Arthropoda; class Insecta; order Coleoptera; family Meloidae; genus Lydus; species Lydus trimaculatus. Next base: position 17,721 of record JAZBGY010000215.1, on the reverse strand, counting down.
CTATTTGTTTATTTTTAATTTATTTTTAAACAATATCTGTCGATTGACAAGTTTGTATTGACGAAAATGACAAATTGCGCCAATGTTGCCAATCGTACAAGCGGCTGTATTGAATGTCCCTAAATTTTCTAATTATCTCCTAATTTTTGTACAACTGTAGATTAAAAATAGATCTATTATTGTTCATTGTGTTTAATATTGATGTTTTTTAGGCATATTAGGAAATTGTTCTATTATTATCTAGTAAATCATCTTATTATTAGAATTGGCAATCGTGGTTAAGCAATAAAATCCCCTATAGCGTGTCATGTTAAGATATCACACAGCTGATTGGTTGGCACAGAATACTAATACCTGGTTGGTTGTGTGAAAGTGATAAACGATAAAATTCCCGCCAAATGTTTAAAGTTCTATAATCGGCGGATGTTGATTGTTTTGGTTTTGCAGGTGTTAGAATTTATTGTAAAATATATACAATAAAATACAATGATAAAACAAAGGCATATACCAAAAAAAATCTTTCTTTAGAACAAGTTTATGTTGTTCACGTTCTTTATCAGATTGATATGTTTTAGAACTTCTAATGTAGATGAAATATATTATCAGTTTATCCCTTTTAATTCATTTTAATTTCCTGGGGTGGCCGCCCCGGAAACATGGCGGCATAGACAACGGCTTTTCTATGCATAACTGGAATGGCTACTTTAATGGATAAGGTTGAAACCATCGATAGACTCTGTGGGACTTTGCGTCACTGTTTAGAATAGAACACTTTGTTCTTAATGGTTACAGCCAGATATGTATATACGCGAGCGCCAATTAAAACAATGTCCAACAGAGAAACGTATGGTCCCACATCGTCTGTTTCTTTCTTTTACATGTTTGCCGGTTATACACAAACCGGTTATGTACAGAAATCAGTGCTGCCAATATAAAACAGGGAATTTCGATTTCTTAAGTTACAAGTGGTTCGGTGCATGTAATTTAACCCCATTTGCATTCGGTTTAGTTTTTTGCAAATTATTGTTTTTTTTTTTGTTTAATGTTGTTAAATCTAATTATTAGAAATAATGGCAGAAGATGGAATACAATCATTACTTGAATCTATTAGTTATATGTGTTTGGAAAGTATTGAAAAGAGTCACAAATTAAAAAATCAATTTCAACATAAAAACTTAACAATTGAACAAAAAAATGATAATCTGCATTCTATTAAAACACTTTTAAATCGTATGAGTACAAATATAAAAGAATTTCAAGAGAAAATTGAATCGTTCATTGAACATCAGTGTGTATCAAAAATAGAAGATACAACAAGAACAATTGATAATACACAACAATCTATAAAAAATGATAAAATATCACGATTAGGATTAATTAAAACACGTCCAGAAAGTTTAGAGGAATACGATATAGATTTAACTGGTAGTGTAGTTACAATACTTAAACAAAATATTACACACAATGATACAATGAATAGTAAATCATGATGTTTAGTTTATTTTTATTTGATTTTAAATTACAGATTTCTCTTATTTTGTAGAAGCAGATGCCAAAAAAGAAGATGACAGTGGATCAGGAACGATCGTTTTGGACGAAGAAGAAGATGATGACGCAATTGACGATACAAATGAAACAGCAACTAAATGCAATAAAGAAGACGAAGATGAAGAAATAGACAGTAAAGACAATGATGAAGAATTTGAAGCACAAATAGCATTAAAACATGAAAGTAATAATTTTATGTTGTTAAAAGAATTATTGATTCCCAAGCCCATCTTAGGATTAGATTAGATTAGATTATAGGGGTCGCTTGGTCTCTTAACCTTATTGAACTGCTACCACAGCTGATTTATTATCCTTAACCCTCCATTTATTGGTATCCCACGATTCGCATCTTCTAAGTTCTTCTGTCCTCGAACTATGTTTTTGTCATTGTTCTTACTTCGTCTTGTCAGGTTTCTCTTAGCGTCCCTCTCTTTTCTATCCGGTCTAGTCTCGTATATTCTTGTAAGTGTATCATTTGCCACAGTGTCCCAACTATCATAGTTATCAAAATTGTTAATTGTTTTTCTGTTAATTTCTAGAACGTGCCGAAGAATATCATCGAGAAAATGGTGATTTGTTGAAAGTATTTAGAGAATTACCATTTGAACAGGATTGTAATGTAGAGAATGCCTTCAAATTTATGGATGAATTAGATGGAACTTCTACAGATTCTGGTGATACAATGTAATTTTATCAATATTTCGATATCTGAAAATTGTTTTAATAAAAAAAAAAAATGTATATTTTCAGATTATGTGATAGTAATAGTGATCGTTCAAGTCCAATTGTATCATCAGATAATAAAGATAATGATGATGATGATCAATCATCAGATGCTACAATTGATGAAGATAAATTAAATGCAATTCAACAATGTAAAAATGTTGTTGTTGAAATTGAACGTTTAGAAAATATTAATGATGATGAAATTGATCGTTTATGTAATATAAACAATATAGAAAAACGTAAATGTCGTAAATCTATCAAACAATTAAGACAATTTAAACGTATCAAACGTGATAGAAATGATAGTTCCACATCAGATACAAGTAGTAATACTAGTAATGATTCAAATTCATCAAATAATCAAAGTAGTGATGTAGATTTTACAGTTTCTGATATTGATGATGAAACTAACAATAATAATAATAATAATCAGGTAAACAATAAGGAATTATTAGCTGAAATGTATTGTAATGAAAAGCTATCAGGTTCATCAACAGAATCAGATAGTGATGTAACCGACATATCAGATAATAATAATAATGATGAAATAAAACCAAAAAAAATTAGAAATTATAAAAATAATAATCAGAATAGAAAGAGGAAACGGTATAGCCCATTACCGGTAATATCATCAGATTTTGATAGTAGTTCTGATGATGATTTTAAGACTGATCAAATACAAGACAATACACAAAAAAGTGATGATAATAATAATAATAATGATAAAAAAGAATTGTGATTTATGCTATAATATTTATATTTCAATCATTTTATTAAATTATATTGATTTTAGGGAAAATATAACAATAATTGAAGATAGTAATAGTAGTACTAGTAGCAGTATTGAGTTCCTCGATGATGACGATTCCGATTTAGAATTGTAAATATCCTTTTTCATATTTCTGTGTATATTTGTTGTTTTTTTTATGATATGATTGTAGAATCCCTACAGTTGAATCAGATACGTTGAACACTTCCGGACGGAAACATATTCGTCGTATATTGACTGAAGATGAATTAACTGAAGCTACACAACAAGCGCGTTTTGAAGAAAGTCAACGTATTCAACGTTTAGAAGAATTGGCAAAAATTGTATTTATTTGTTTTATTTATACTCAATGACATGGAAATTGTAACACAAGTATGAATTTTTTGACCAACTACTAAAAGATAGAAATCGATTATCCTCCCTATTGGTTACACACACTCCTATCCTTCGTAGTATCGTTTCTGTAATTTGTGCTGTAGAACTTGCAATGTCTGCGGAGGCTGCAGCAAGTTTCTCAGTCTTCTCCCCATAATGTCCCAAACATGCTGGATGGCAAGAGATTGAGATCACCCTCTACAAATCGCAAATCGGTCCATAGAACGTCTTACAATAGGAGGACGGGCTGGAAAACTGGGACTTTCAATTGTCCAAGAAATAGAAGTATATGGGGTTCTACCAGCTTGTCCACATATCGCTAGGCGGTCATATTGCCTCCGAGGAATACCAAACAAGACCTACTCCCATAAGTTATAGCACCCCATACTATAATCCCCAAAATTCAGCATTGTCTCATTCCGCACGTGTTCGTCTGATCCTCATACGTCCATCATGCATCCTTAAACAGAACTGGAATTCATCACTGAACACCACCCTATGCTACTCTAGCTTCCAGTGCAGTCGTAACCTAGAACATTCCAAATATTGCTGTCGGTGTTGAACTGTTAATGGTAGCACAAGATGTGACCTAAGGGTTACAGGACGACCTTCGTTAGCTAACTATTGATCGGCAATTGATCTCGTATTGGAGACTTGGTATTTTGTTGCTATAAGATGAAGATAGCCATGCTGCACCTCATTTGTTCTTCTTTGCCTCCCTGTGCCTCTTTTGCGACATTATTGGCCCTCCCTAGTCCATGCCTGATAGTAGCGTATGATGGTGGATTGGTTCCAGTTAAGGCGGTTTGCAATTTCTCTGAACGAGCGATATAAATGAAATTCTAATCATTTGGTTTGGTCAAGAAATTCCTATCCCTTGGTGTGACAGTTTCTATGTTTTTGAGTATATTGTTTTATCTCTAATTAAATATTAATTTTGTTTTAGAAAGCACCATTATGTTCACAACATGACAATTTAATATTAGATATGGATGTTAAAACAAAATCACCATTACTTGTTGTTGATGATCGTTTATATAAAAAATTAAAACCACATCAAATCGATGGTATAAAATTTATGTGGGAAGCATGTTATGAAAGTATTGATGCAATTAATAATAATAAATGTGGTTCTGGTTGTATATTAGCACATTGTATGGGTTTAGGAAAAACATTTCAAGCAATCACACTTATACATACATTATTAACAAATCATATAACAAAAACAAAAAATATTATTGTTATGTGTCCATTATCAACAGTATTAAATTGGAAAAATGAATTTCAATTAGTTTTTAAAACATTAAATAAAAAACCAGATTATCAGATTTATTATCTTGTGTAAGTATTGTAAATTTTGTATGTCTGCTACTTTTTCACTAACTCTATTGCTACAAAAGTATTGTCCTCCGTGATGCCCCCTTCAGTTTACTGCATAAGCTAGGCATTCACAGTCCAATCTGTAAGATTACAGTGAATCCAATTAGCTGTTCCAATTAGTATTGCTTGTATTTTATGGCGGTATTAAAGCTGTAAGTTTACACTGGCCTCCTGTAGGGTTTTTGACGCAACTGGTGAGCTTGTAGGACTTGTAGGAGGTGATTATCCTACTCACCAACCAATACAGCAGAATGTAGGATAGGGGTGGCTGCTGTAGGCTAGTGTGGTAGTCCTACATCCCATTCACACTCCAACGGTAAGCCGACAAAGAAGGATCGGTGTAGTCCTACAGATTGGACTGTGAATGCCTCCTAGCTTAACGTAAATCTATTTCACGCCTATATTCAGTGAGCTTTTATCAGAATTTTGTTTTCTATTCATGCGTTAGCTACATGAATAATCTCCGAAACGCTTTGCCATTCGTTGGCATGTATCTAGAGCGAGGCCGGTTTCAATATAAGTACAACTAAATCGGGGTGTCATTCAGGGCCCCGCGTCATTTGTATCGGCTTGTCTCTTGTCGCCCCTAGATCTAACTCATAACATTTAAACATCGCAATTGTAAATCCAGACCGACTATATAGCCATCTGCCGTAGTGAAAACGTTAAATTGGCAATATTATTATTGTTTATATTCGATTGTAACTTCTTTCTTTAGGAAAGAGTCTCTGGCTGAACGTTGTATTATAATTGAGAAATGGCAAGAAACTGGTGGTGTTTTAGTAATGGGTTATGAAGCTTTTGTACGTTCTGTATGTGATAAAATCGATAATAAAATTGATGATAAAAGACGTGATAATTTGAAAAAATGTCTAGCAAATCCTGGACCAGATTTAGTGATATGTGATGAAGGACATTTATTAAAAAATCTAAAAGCTAAACGTAGTGAAGCATTAATGAGTATAAAAACAAATCGTAAAATTGTCTTAACTGGTACACCATTACAAAACAATTTAAAAGAATGTAATACAAAAAAAAAATAACAATTTAATAAAATAAAATAAACCAATTGAACATATTGTTTATCAATTTTAGATTATTATATGGTGAATTTTGTTAAACCCGGTATACTTGGAACGTTCAATGAATATACAAATCGTTTTGTAAATCCAATAATGAATGGTCAATTTCATGATTCTACATTGCATGATATAAAATTGATGAAAAAACGGACACATGTTCTCAACAAATTACTAAAAAAAACAATACATGTATGCTGATATCGTTATTTTTTATTTACAATATTAATTAAATATGATTTGTAGCGTGTTGAATCAAGTATATTGAAACAATATTTACCGTTAATTCTTGATTATACAATTTTTATTAAAATGGAACCGGTACAAGTCAATTTATATCGAAAATATATCGATTATGTACGTGCCGAAATGAAAGATAGACAATTCTTTAATGATTACCGTATATTGCAATATATTTGTCTACATCCTTATATCATTGAATTGACAATGAATAAAGAAAATAAGAAGAAACGTAAAGAACGCGATACTATCAATGTGGATGAAGAGGAAGATGTTGATAATATACCAATTGATTGGTGGTCAAATGGTCATATTGCTGATTTATCAAAACAGATTAATTACGGTCCAAAAATACAAATTATATTTTCTATAATAGATGAATGTGAACTTGTTGGTGATAAAGTGTAATATTTTTTATGTTTTATTGTTTTTTTTTTATTATAATAAAATTGAAATATCATTTCAGATTGATATTCTCTCATAGTTTAGTAGAATTGGATTGTATAGAGCATTTTTTAAAAATTTGTGGTACAAAGAATCGTTCAAATTGGGTACGTGATGTTCATTATTTTCGTTTAGATGGTACAGTATCACCAACACATCGTATTAATTTATGTAATCGTTTTAATTCTGAAATCAATCAAACAAAGTATGTATTCGTCATTTATTATTATTGGTGATAGTTGAATTAATAATTTCAAAAAATTTTCAGAGTATTTCTAGTTTCACAAAAAGTTGGTGGATTAGGTCTTAATTTAATTGCAGCAAATCGTGTTATACTTGTTAGTACAAATTTTAATCCAGGCTATGATACACAAAGTGTTTATCGTGTTTATAGATTTGGACAAAATAAACGTTGTTATGTCTATAGATTGGTCACTATGGTATGTTAACAAAACGACTTCATTTTGTGCTTATTAATTAAGTTGTTATTTAATCATTGCTGAAAGAAAGCACGATATTTCGTCATATTCTTTTTGTTTAAAGTGAGCCCAAAAAAATCAGTCAGTGTTTCCCAACCGGTTTCCTATGAGAGGATTCTAGGTGTGAAGCGAATTGGCTTTTGTTTAAAAACGACTAAATATCGGAAATCTTATTTAATTTAAAGTATGTCGTTAACCCAAAAAGTTTTGGAAACACTGGTCCAAGCTATAGGATTTTACAACTTTGTTTTTTAATTAATTCATTCCTAGTAGTCCAACATAGCCAGGCCCGACAAGAGGGGGGTACAGTCGGTACAAACTACTGGGGCCCGGAGTATCCTAGATTTCGGACATCGTTGTAATTATAATGAAACGTCATTTTTGGAGCCGTGGAAACATTGTACCGGCATCCAGCCTCGCTCTTGGCGGCCCTGACCATATGTGTTGTTATTTGAGCATATTGACTTGACGCTCTATGCTTCAAACCTACCTTCGATGCATTTTTGTGTCTTTTAAGTTGGAGCTTGTTTGTACAGTATAATGTTTGATTATTATTGTTGTAGCAGAAACTAAGACTTAAAGGCCCTCCACACGTTACGATTTATCGTACTACACGTTGAACTACAGGTCGTAGAGAAAATCATATGGTTTGCAGTACAACCATTTTCTCTACACACGTTGCATACACCGTACTGCTGCAGTTACGATTACAATCAGAATCATAAGAATAATAATAATAATAATAATAACAGTAGCAATACACTTGTACAATAGAACAGGCGCTTTACCCCCACCGTAACTTGTGCTCAAACACGACCGTTGGTACGATGTTTTATGGAAGCTCCGTACTACCAACGATTCGACCACTGCGTACTACAAAGCATACAGTTTGCCTCCACACGTTACGATTTATCGTTACTGTGGTAGTTTCGACCGATGTTGTACTATGTGTAGTACAATAATAAATCGTAACGTGTGGAGGGCCCATTATCGTCATAAATTATTTGTTGTTGTCTCGCCTAATCGGTTTAAAGCGACTTCCAACTGAATCTTTAAGTCCTTGTTAGGACACGACAGAATTCGCACGGATTAATGAGGCGAATTCTATGTACATTAGCGTCTTCATATTCGTTCACAGTTATCCGCGCATACTTCTATTGCTTCTTCAACATCCAATTTTGCACTGTATATTTGCAGACCTATGGGAAATCGGTAGCTGGGCTCCCGCCCAGCGACGCTGATCGGGCGCTCCCGATCCCGCGCCCATGGGGGCCGTGTGAGTTAAGCCTTGCGGCAGGTATCGCACGTTAAATCTTTCTCTCTCTTGTCTTGTATATTTGCGCGGTTAGCAGCTTTTTCTCAACAACTATCAATTTTCAAACGTTTCCAACCGCATAATCGAAAACGCTCAGATTCCGCCGTATTTGTCTCAACTTGCTTTTGTTTGCAATTTTTGCTATAGTTGTACCGTCTTGTTTTTTTGTAATCATTCAGCTTCTTGTTTTTCCAAATTCTTCTGTTATAGTAATGCCATATCATTCATGTACTCCAGTGTAAGTTTCTTCCTGCCAGTGGCCCATTATAGGGTCCTGAGGCAACAGGCTTCGTCGAATTTGTCCGCTCCATTTTAAGTGTTGAATTTAGATATTTTTTGAAAGGACAACAACTTTAGATCAAATCTCATTCAAAACAGAACAAATCTAGATACAGGACATTTATCAGTGGCACACGACAATTTCAAAAGTTGATGTTGATTTTTTAGCTAATTTTACAGCTGCATCTCAAAACGGTCCTTTAAAAAAAACTCCTCTAAAGTGCTAAATCAATGTTTTTTAACACGCCACTACTCTCCACAAACCCTTGATTGATAAAAGATTCTATCTTTAGTATAATCAATTTTATATAAAATCTTTCGCTTTATTCATTTTTTAGGGTACAATGGAAGAGAAAATCTATCAAAGATGTGTTGTAAAATTATCGTTAGCTGGTACTGTAGTTGATAAATTCCATATAGCTCGTCATGTAGCACGACAAGATTTCTTCAATACAATGTACAAATTAGATATTGATAATTATAATGGTAATCGTCCAATACCAAATGTACCAAATGATCGTGTATTAGCAAGATTAATACAATCAATTATAAATATTTATCAATATAATGAATATCAAGCATTATTAGAGAATCAACCTGAAGAAGAATTGGATGATGATGAAAAGAAATTAGCATGGGAAGAATATAATAATGAAGAAAATGGTAATAATGATATTATATTGTTTTAAAACAAACAAAAAAAAAAACCGAAAAATCCAACTTTATTTCTTTTAAGCCTGTAATCCTGTTATTTCAAATAATCCTCAAGTTAATCAAAACAAAATTGTACAACAGTCCAATTATCTAACCAGAAGTTTATTTAAGTGGGATTGTAATGTTTAGAGTTGTTTTTTTTTATTCGATAATAATAAAACGTTTTTTTTTTTTTATTTTTCAGCTGTGAAAAATGCAGACGCAATACCACCATTAAATCAAATAATCACGTAAGTTTATTAGTTTTAAAAACACAGTTTTTCCGATTAATTTTGTTAATATTTTTAGACGTTTCATACCAGGCAAACCTAATCCGGTCTTACCAGGAAAACCTAATCCGGTGTTACCAGGAAAACCTAATCCGGTCTTACCAGAACATCCACGTTTTTGTCTTGGAGATAAATTACCATTGAATCCGAATAGAATTTCACAGACTGCAACAAATTACAATCTATCTAATAATTTGTCCATTACTAGTAATAATAGAAACAATAATTTACCAATTGCTTCAACTAGCCGATTAAATATTCCATCGTATAATAGATTTAACAATAATAATACATCAATTGTGAATACGAATGGTGTTCAAAAGAATTCATCATTACTTGGTGGTGGTAGAATGCAAAACAATTCACCATCTACTAGTGATCGTGGAACTAATCAGAATGTATTGACGGTGAGTTATAAAAATAAAACAAATGAAAATGTACAAAATGCATCGTCTATAAATACAAATGCTAACGGTTTCTTTCTACGTGATAAAAATGGTGGAAATCAAAAGGATTTTTTGTTAAATAAGTTTTTAAAATAGGTTTTTTTTTTGTGTAAAATTATGAAATTTTCTATTGATAAAAATGTTTTTTAATAAAAAAAATTACAATTTTTGAGAAAATTACAAATTTATTCAGTAGCATCATCTTTACTAACTGCAAATGGTTCATCAACATTCTCCACACCACAATCAACAATCACAACATCCTTTACTGGCTTATCACGACTATCAGTTTTTGTTTGTTCAATTTTTCTAACAACATTCATACCATCTATAATTTTACCAAATACAACATGTCGTCCATCTAACCATGATGTTTGTTTTGTTGTTATAAAGAATTGTGAACCATTTGTATCTTTACCGGCATTTGCCATTGATAACCAACCAGCACCGTAATGTTTCAATTTGAAGTTTTCATCTTCGAAACGATCACCATAGATGCTACGTCCTATAAAATTGCATTTAATGCTTAGATCTGATATGTTAACGCAATTTGGGGGGAATATTTACCACCGGTTCCATCGCCTTTAGTGAAATCACCACCTTGTATCATGAAATCTTTGATGACACGATGGAATTTACTGCCTTTATAGCCATCACCGACCGGTTTCTGGGATAATTCAACGAAATTTCGAACAGTTTTCGGTACAGTCTTACCGAATAAACCGATCGTTATACGACCTACAGATTCATCACCAATTTTTATATCGAACCACACCTGTGAAACATAAACAAAGACGTTGATGATAACAATATAGGTGTGAATTATTGAAATTGAATTTACCTTATCGGTGACTTTAGGTCCTTTTTTATCATTTTGACAATTACCAAATACACAAAACAATGAAACAAGACAAATTCCAATTAAAATGGGCTTCATTCTATTGATAATAAGAATTTGCCACACACCAAAACCAAGCCGAACGTAGATGTGGATGTGGCTACAAATCTACTGTTTATATATTGGAACAGATGGCCAATACGTCACTGTTTTTCGAATCAATCACCGACACAACATCTGATTAGATCTTATTTTAGCATATGGTGATATTAGATGACGTACAATGATGATTAATTTTAATATAATGACTGGTTTTATTTGTGATAAAATTAAACATCTTTTTCGGTATTTTTTGAATGAAGCGAATAGGAAAAGGCCACGAAACATCAATACGACGCATTCGCAAAAGTTCAAACGATTATATGGGCAATGTATAGTGCAATCACCTTTCGCCCACAATAGATTATTAGCCAGATTTCTGTTTGTTTTTGTCATTAGTTCTTTGTTATTAATTTGCCAATTTCTTTCTCTATTATTAAATATAATTATTAGAATTATTGGAATTATAAAAATAAAAGTCTTCTATTGAAATTATGAAAATATTTAAACGATTACTATAATATATATTCACCAAATTCGGCCATTAAAGAAAGACAACAATATCGTTCTCCCAATGTAATTTTGTATATGTCTATCTCTACTAGTTCTAATATAATGTGTACATTGGTGTTCTAGCCAATAGCAATAGCGGAACAGATATCTGCGACTGCGCACTTATCTACCCAGATTACCCAGAACCAGTTTTTATCCCTACCGACCGACAGAATTGAGAAACATTGACTGGTATATACAACACTGAATATACCATGAGATTTTCAAGAGTAGGCTCATAGGAAAACACAAGCATCAACTAGTCCTATGGCTTTCAAATAAGTTGAAGTGAGATCGAGAGAAACACCCCCTGACCACGTGTTTTCTATCCATCTCACTTCAACTTATTTCAAAGTTGTAAGACTGGTTGATGCTAGTTTTTTCCCTATGAGCCTACTCTTAAAAACCTTACGGTATAAGAGTATTACATATTATGTGGTATATGAGTGGCACGGATCTAAATTCTTCAGAAGTTCTTCAAGTTCCCATGGTTTGTCACTAATTACACTTCACAAACATGCAGAAATGCTTCATGTGAAATTAAGGATTATCTCCTGCATTTAATTGCCACCAAGGCATCCTCCACAATGGCCGACCATTCTAAATCGTCCTAGATATAGGGAAGCCTTTGACTATAATAAGGAAGGCTTGTTAAAAGGCCAAAAGTACATTATTCGAAGTACTTCTGAAATATAGGTAATCTTCGAAACGTATCTGCAACAACACTTGTACCCGAAGTATTTTCTATTCACAGTTTACCACCTGATAAGAGGCAGTTAAGGCAAATATTCGGTCGGTTTTAGTTGACTTTTGAGATACGAATAAGTTTTGTACCGCCAAATGACCTATTAGACAACACTAGTGGCAACAGTATTTATATAGCACATGGAGAATCTGGAAGAAATGTATCATGGTAGGTATAGGTACAGTATATAAACATTGGAAGAGATACAGATGTAGATGTAGTTCGATTTTTGTCCGATAAGTTTGCACGCAGATTTTCCACCCTGATCATAACACAGATATAAGAGCTTGTGATCTTTAGGGAAAGCTTTAAAGTGGGTGAAATTCTTATATTATTCTAACGTATGTTCGCATTAAAAAAGCCGACACTGTATAGCTCGATCTCAAGAGTGTATGTTTCGAAGAAATGCACTATAGTCGATTATCCACAGTGAGTGACTCTAGGTGGCGCCAGCAACAATGTCATTCATCGTGTTATCATAACCTCACATTTTTCTTGGAAATTTTGATCAAAGTCGTGATTTAACAACAAACAAAAAATGTTTAAAAATAAAAAAATATCTAAAGTTTCAATATTAAATTTTAAAATACCAAAAAGCCTGTTTTATGGTAGCACAGCAGTTGCTGCTTTTGGTGCTGCTTGTTTAATTAAGTAATAAATAGAATTTTCACATTTTGCATGAATTACAAAAATAAATACTGTTGTTTTTCTGTATATATATAGAGAATGGATCGGTGGCAATCAATTAGATCCTTCTATTACTGCAGACAATAAGATTATTATAGTAACCGGTGCTAATACTGGTATAGGTAAAGAAACAGTACGTGAATTGGCAAAACGTAAAGCAAAAATTTTTATGGCATGCCGTGATTTGAAACGATGTGAGGCGGTAATATTAAACAATTCATTCAACATCATATTGATAGTCGCTTTTTGTTCATATATTTTTAGGCACGTGAAGAGATTGTTTTAGAAACACGAAATAAATACGTTTATTGTAGAAAATGTGATCTGGCATCATTAGAATCGATTCGTCAATTCGTTGAACAATTTAAGAAAGAACAACAACGCTTAGATGTTTTAATATGTAATGGTGGTGTAATGAGAACACCAAACACAAAAACAAAAGATGGATTTGAAATGCAATTAGGCGTCAATCATTTTGGTCATTTCTATTTAACAAATCTCCTATTAGATACATTAAAAGTAACACCAATTTTTTTGCAAGATTATAATCAAATTTTCTAATAATTTAAAAACAATTGTAGACATCAGCCCCCAGTAGAGTAGTAGTTGTTTCTAGTGTAGCCCATAAAAGAGGTGAAATTAATAAAAATGATTTAAACAGTGATCAAAACTATGATCCAGCTAATGCTTATTCACAAAGTAAATTAGCTAATATCCTGTTTACTAGAGAATTGGCAAAACGTTTACAAGGTACAGGTGTAACAGTTAATGCACTCCATCCTGGTATTGTTGATACAGAAATAATAAGACATATGGGATTTTTTGGTAGTTGGATGGCAGGATTTTTCTTAAAACCATTAGTTTGGCCATTTATTAAAAGTCCAAAACAAGGATCATTTACTGTTGTTTATGTTGCATTAAGTCCACAATTAGAAAAAGTTACTGGCAAATATTTCAAGTAGATTTATTTATATTTTTATTATTATTTTTTTATTTTAATCGCAATCAATTCTAGCAATTGTGAAGAAGCTCAAATGAGTAAAGCTGCAGAAGATGATACGACTGCTTTATGGTTATGGAAAGTAAGTGAGAAGTGGACACGGCTCAGTACAAGCAGTTGATGTTTTTTTCTTTTTTAATATTATAGGAATAACACTAATTGTAAATAAAAAATAAAATAAAATTAAAGAAACGTATTTGAATTTGCCGCCTAGACAACAAATATTCAATTATCGTCAACAGATGGCGTGTAGAAACAATTCGGTATCCGCTTAAAGAAAGGAGTAAATATCGGTGTTGCCATACCACAACCCATATTTTGTTGAAAAAAATGTAAAAAATTATGTAAAACCCTGAGGCTCAGTGTTACACAACGTAAGATGGAGAGATTAATGCTCAGTGTAATACGGCAAGATCATATCAGAAATCGAATGCATATGTATCTGACGTCATCACTTTCGCAGTCTATCATAATATACTTGTGGACCAGTTGCAATCTGGTGGCCTGGTAGATATAAATATGGCATTGAATCACAAACTTAAAGCATCGGTCAATCAGTTACTACAGATAGACACAGTTTAGGAAGGCCAGCTACGTCCAGCAATGGATACCTAAAGGCTAGATAATGATGTGAAACGTTTGAAAAATCCATAAACATTTCAAGGAGATTGAAAAAAAGGAATATTTCAAATATAGGGAGCGCATCAAGAGATTTCTCAAGCTTAATGGGACGGTCTAAGCAAGTATAAGAATAGACAATAAGAAGTCTTATAGCTTTTCGAGCTTTTGTACTTAATTTTTAGCTTCTAAATAGTAGGTTTTACTGGTGGGAGGTAGATAATATAATAGAAACCCTACAATTTTGACTTTTCTTCATTTTTTGATGGATATTGGTAGATTAGCACCTAAGGAAACCTTGTAAGTGAGAAAAAACCTGGAATTATTAATAACAAATGAAATATGAGACCTGATTTATGTGCATATTATGGTAAAATTGTCAATAAGAACTTCGACTACATTTGACAACGTTGCATAATTGAATTTGCAACATTGCCACTTTTATTCATTTCTATTTTGATTAAATAAATAATTTATTATTGATGATTTCAATTTTCTCCTCACTCACGGGGTTTCCATTTTCCAAAAAATTGGAAAAAAATCAAAATGATAGGGTTTCTCTTTTGTAGAAAAATTGAGAACATTACACTCTTAAAATCGAAGAAAAATGGCGATATGGCAACCTCGTGATTAGCTTTCCTGTATTTAGCAATTGTCACAAATGTCATCATTAAATTAAATATTTAATAAAATGGCCGCCATCCCAAAATTGTTAATCTGTCATAAAGATTTTATTATTTAAAAACATCAACAAAATTGATATTTATTATTGTTTATAACGTAAAATTTAATTTGTCGGTGAAACAACAGTTTTCTATTGTGATTTTGTTTAAATATTAAATTATATCGTTTTCATTATGTAAGTGTTTTTTTTAAGTGAGTGTAATGAGTTCTCCTGGGGGGTGTTTGCAATAAAATCACACGCAACTTTATAGAAAAACCAGACGGTAATTATTGAATTCTTTTATAATCAATAACAACGAAAAAATAATAATAATCAACCAATAAACTGTATAAACATTAACGATGAAGATATATTTTAGTTGTCGTTGTTTATAATTATCGTAATTTCAAAAATTATAAAACTTGTGTTGCATAATAACATTAGAAAAACAACCATAAAATTAATAACAACAATCGTCAATTATTATTATGTTTGCTATATCTAATAGGTCGTTATTTTAAGTAATTGGCTACGCTGTTTATTGTGTATGTATATGTGTAAGTATGATATCCTCGTTTATATATTCTTTTTGATTAATATCTGCTGGTAGCCTTGACATTGAACGCTGACGATGTTGATGACGAAGATGACAACAACAACAACAACAACGACGAGAACGAGGACGATAGTAAATAAACTATATAGAAAAACTTTTATACATAAATACCTATACTTACATTGTTTCAAGGTAGATATTGGTATAGGCCATGTTGTAGTTTAAACATACGTTTATCACAAATGTGATAAAATGCTCAATCATTTTTTTTGTTTATTATCAATATGATCAGGTCCGTCTTAACCAATTTGAGTGCCCTCAGGATATTTTAAGCATTGTAATGTATTTGATTCGCCGTTAAATCAAAGGCCTCCCTGAACTTATCCCATTTAGCCCATAGGGTTAAAGAGGGCTTGTATGTGATTTGAAAAAAAAACAAAAACGTCTAATAATGTCTATAGTCGTTGTAGTATAAAAGTAGGACAAATTTTTCAACAAACATCCCTCCTGGAATGGCAACTTTAGGATTTGGTGGTTTGTTTTCACATTGCCAATCGATAGGGTTATTTGCAGGACCTTAATAAATTAAAGTTATAGTTCGGATTTAAGTAAACCCAAATTTCTGCATTTAGGTTAGGGTTTCTTTAAAGACTTCTGTAAAATAAAAATAAAAGTTAGGATTATATAGTTGGGTTTTTTTGGGTTAATCCTAAAATTTTAGATTAAAGATTGATTCTTCTCTATAACTAAAAAAAAAAAAATAAAGAAAAAACTCATTAATCATAAGTGTACAGAAATTTTGGTTAAATATACGTCCTGTTAAACTGAGCAACGTTTTTCCTACTTTGTGGTTTTCCAGAACCGGACCTAAGGTACGTGGTAAGATGCAACTTAGTGCCTCCATGCTCAGAGTTTGTTTCTTTAAAAAAAAAAACATATTCTCGACTAGCATGCTTTGAGGCCAGGATTCATTTCAATTTGTCACGCACATAAATTCTACTTTATTAGAATGAACTTTATGTACAAAAAACATAAGGTTGATTTAGAGCAAAGTGGACCTTAAGTCGAGATTAAAGAATAGAGGAGGAGTCTGAGGTGCTACAGGCTTTGTCAATTCTATTTGAAAGCCAAAAATTAAAATTCTAATCAAACCACAAAATATGAAATTTATCTTGAATTATATATTTTCTCATTGTAATTTGGGCCGCCCCTGATTTGTGGGGCTTGTGGCGCGCGACTCCAGCGCCTGTGTTTCAGAGCTAATTATCAAAAGACAAATAATTTCTTGAATCTTAAAAACCCTTACAAATCCAAAAAACCCTTATTTTTTTTTAGGGGTTATGGTATAACAAAAATATCTACATACATATATGAAATTTGACTTAGGGTTAAGGTTAGGGTTACAAAAATTAAAGGGTTTCAGGTTCAAATAGAGGTTTTTATGGTTAAGGTTTAAGTCCCTGGTTATTTGTTTATAATTTCTAACTATTCTTAAATTATAAGAATTTTCTTAAATTTTTGATTAGCGATCAATAGGATGCCAGACAACTTTGAATTTGGGTGGGATCCTGTTTTCATTGTCGAATTCAAATATTTTTTCATAAAGAAATATAATTTTTAGATAAAATCTGATTAAAAACAAAACAAAATTAGATACACGACATTTATGAATAATTAAATTGTAATTTAGTACCATTAACATTGGTTAACTTCGTAATTTTATTGTTTTATTACTCTGTTAAACTTTGCCACTCACTATGTACTCCGTGGACGTATAGCTGTTCGGACAAAACTGAGAAACGTATACTATAACATCCTATAACACGGTTTCTTTATACACTCAACCAAATTGTAGCATAAATATAATGAACATCAGCATTGATTCAATGATAAATTCAT
>JAZBGY010000214.1:37507-87131 GCA_037414755.1 Lydus trimaculatus | reverse complement strand
TCGTCATTTTGACGTTACACTAACGTCTTAGCTCAAGTCGTGGCGACGTAAATGATGACCAAACGTCAATATGACGTCACCTTGCTGCTTGGGCTACGTGTTGCAGTTTCCATGTCATTGAGTATATACATATTACAGTTATAATATAATATTATAGTCTCTCAGAGGCTGAAGGGTGTTTCTTCAGTACGGGTATACCGAACCCGAGATGCATGAGTTTGCTGGTCTGCGTTAAACGGGGAACGGGGAGTACACCTCTTGAACCAATCCTGAATCTATGGCGTGATGCGAACGGTGCCGATGAATGAATGGCCCTACGACAGTGGATCTTGAACGAAACGAATCGACTCTCAGTTGTACACAACAACGGATGATATTCTTAAGTCATATAATTTTTCCCCGTAGCGTATGTTGCGAAACTGCAATTTCACCACTACATTATCACAGAAACATCATACCACTTTCATGTATAGTCTATAGCTGGAATCAGGACAATACTTATGATTTCGTCCAGGTTCTCATTTATATGATCCGCCATTGGAATTGTCGGCTCGTACTATCGCGCCGCTTCAGAGTCATCCTAAGACGAATCAGCAGTGGACATACATTTTTTATTTCAGCATGCCTCCTAGCTGTCTGGACGTAACACGATATTTCACATCCCTTTTCGATGTAATGCCTGCGAGAATGTGCGGCAGCCCAATGATCTCTGGGAGAGAAATATGTTCCAATTGTTAAACTCCTCTAAATGGTGATCTTTCACCAAACAGTTTAGTCGAGTTTCTGTTTTGTTCGTGTTGTTCAGCACACTGAAAACAGCAAAAAAATATCGGACAAATTCTAAACCCTGTTTCCTCCAAGCACACAGAATATTGTCCGAATTACAATCTTGTTTTCAGTACTTTTTCAAACTAGTGTGTCTATAGAGTTGTATTTGTTTTTAACAGGAACTAGACAGTGACAGTTCGTAAATACGCTGAAACTCTTTGATCTTACCGCTTCCGAACAGACTCGAAAAACAAAACAGCAACTGTTGCAGAAAACTCAAATCTTCAAAAAGTCCGCAAAAAGTGGAAAATAGCCTTAAGGGATCACTCGCGTGTACTAGAGTTTTTAAAGAATCCTGAATTACACGGGACTTCAATCTACCATCTAGTTTAAGAGCTAGTTGTAAAATTTTACTCAAAATTAAGATTCTAGCTATAATTTTATTCAAAAAAAAACAAAACAAAACAATTCTACATTACATCGTCAAATAAGGCAAACTCTTTTCTGATGAATCTTAATATTTCATCACTTTTGCTAAATGATATTCTTTTCCAAATGTCTAGACTTAATTCTATTGCTTTTGTCGTTTATTATTCGATTGGAATTTATAGATTACATCATACTTCCGTGTATAATATGTATATTTACTTCTCGTAAAACTCATAAATTCTGAATCAAATAATCGAATCATTTTCTTTTAAATTTCCTTTATTGTACTTTGATGGAAATTCTACGACTTTCAAATACAACTTTAGTAACTTTAGCCATCACTCATTTAACAGTCAATTAGTTTTTAAATTAGGAAGTTCTCCATTTATTATTGACTTCTTGATATTTACTTATTTATGAAAAATTATTTAATTATCTAGGGAATTTCAATGCTATTTATTATAGTAGTAAATTGTATTATTATCTCTACACATATTACAACTGAATCGAACAATAAATGAAATTAACCATATATAGGGATGCGATATTAAAAAGCGATTACTTTATATATATTTTTTTCTCTGTAAAGTATTTTTTTTATATTGAACTACTATTATTGGTTAAAAGAATCCGATCGGGACCCTTATAAGTCCGTATATCTTCTGCCATTTAAAGGAAACAAGTTTTGCAAAATGAATTGTGACTAATTTTAAAGTAACCCAATTATCTTTCTGTGCAGTTTTTCCAATAATAGTTTAGTATTTTCTTCTTTTAGGTAGATTATTGTAGAATTGATTAAAAAAATGACATATGCTTTATTGACACGTTTTATTGTTTTTATTTGTTAACATAGATTTGTAATTATTGTTTGTACAGCAATTGATCCTATCCAATCGTTAATTCAAGGCTGTTTATGTTATTAACACAACAATGTTAGTATATTTTTTTATTTATTTTTATTTTTTCCATTTAATTCTTTTTTGTAAAATTCTTTTGTTCGCTTTTCTTTTGTCGAAACAATTTTTCTAAAATTGAATGAAACCTCTATATTTTTACTTCTTTATCTTCCATGGTAAGTATACATACATATAGTTGTTGTAATATAAAGAAAAATGATGAGGATTTTAAAATCTGATATCAGAAGTGGTAAAAGCTTGTTCCTATTGCTATTTGCACTCATTCGTTTCACAGTAATGTTCAGTGTAGCGTCGTGATTCAACTTTTCTTAAAACTACCACAATATTGTTGTGTTTTTTGGTTGATGAAGAAGAATAAACGATAAGCATAGATAATGGTTCTTCTTTTTATTACATTTTCTGATAACAGTAGGTGTATGGTTTTTTTGCTTAAGTGATATATAGAAGATTTTACTGGATCCGAGATCTGCACCTACACTTATACTGGGTAAGTAGAAAAATTGATACTTTCACATCAATTTTTTGTAAAATTGCTCAATTAATTAGAATAATTAGTTTAAATTGTACTTCAATCAAGTGATGGTGATATAATAAATTGGAGTTATTCTAATTATCTGCTCCCCTTGTATGTATACAGGATGCTTGCCAATAAAACTTTAACCTTCTAATATATAGACAAAAACAAATTCTTTGTACTATAGATTTATTCGTACAATTCATAAATGTAACTATTAAACTTTTTGATTTATGTTTGTAGAATTTGTCTTAAATAGTTAGGGTGGTATATTTGGATACTTGGTTGTTTTCCCACCCCTTAAATAACTGTTACATGAGAAATGTTCTCATAATAACAGAGAGTTTATGTGAGAAACACTCTTGCTATTGAAAAATTTAACATTAATGCCACTAAAGCCACATTTCTAATCTTACAATTATACAATCAATAATATCTATTATTAGTATAGAAACAAGACTAATATTTCTAATTATTGTACAAAAGAAAACAAGCAATAATAAAGTTATAAACGTACTGAATTTGGAAATAAATAATGAGAATCTTCGTAATGAATTATTAGTAAATGGAAAGCATTGAAGTTCTAATAATTTAATTTATATTGTTAGCGTTTCGCACTAAGTCTTAACATTTCTATTGATTTATAAAAGTCTCAGGTGTATTTAATGAAGTATACCTTCAGTTACATATTTTTCTTGCTAACAGCTGAAAATGTCACAACCAGATCTTACTGATCCACTTTACAGTTGTCAATTTTTTACAACATTTATTCCACTATCAATTATTCGGAAATTAAACAAAACAAAAAAAAGACAACAAATATTTGTGTTTTAGTGGAATAAAGTACATAAGGGTGTACTTTCCATGTCACGTTTAAAGGCGTTTTTTTTTCCGAATTTGTTGTCTACTCTATTAGTGTTCTAATTTAATGAAGAGACAGTTCCATTAACCTACCAAATAATAAAATTTAATCCCTTACTTCAGTAATGTTAGATAAATTAAACTTTAAATAAGAGGAAGAGGAGAAAACTAAAATCGGATTAATTTACAGAAAAAGTGAGCTTTTTTCTTTTGTGTTTTATATCGATTATTCCATATAATTTATGCTTTTGTACCTGGTTATATTATGATCTAACTTGTTTAGTGAGTGCTTCAACTATTAACAATAGAAAATGTGGTCTTTTGTGTTTGGCATTGTCAAATTCAACTTTGCATAAGCATTTTCTACGGATATCTCAGCGGTAGAACTAGTATCCGCACCGCACCGGTTTGAGGAAATTTAACGGACATTTCCAGATTTTTGGAATCAATTCAAATAAAATCAGCGAATACTGACAAGTGACTTGCTGTTGAAAAACGAAAGGTCTAAAGTTATAAACAGGATACAATTAACCTGATTGCAATAATGAGAGTACGAGAATTGGCAAAGTTTTACAGCTTTACTCACCGGAACGATGCAAGTGAGTTCTGTGTAAAACACGCAGTTTCTTGAAAATCGATTAAACGATCAAAACGGCACTGAATGAAAAGAGCGCAGTCTGGAAAGTCCGTAGAAAGTGCCAAGCGTCGCTGCAGAACGCATGACTAACATACAGAACCATTGAAATGACCTGAATCATTGAAGATAGTCGTTGTTTTATTTCTGTGCTCCCAATCCCATCTTTATAGTAGCTTTTTTCAAATTTCTGGCATTCAAAGCCGAATAATTCTAATCAATATCACCCTTTTGTTGACACAGAAGGGGTATTCTTTTAGTTGGAAATAATATACTTGGTTTGATTCGATTTGATCGACTTGACTTTCGGGCAGTAAAATAATATCAGGCTAAATTTACATTTACATACAGGAAAAGACAGAGATAAATGAAGATGGCAAAGATATTAGAACAACAGTAAATAATTTTTAGTAACCATAAATGTTTCAAATCAAGTTGATCAAGTCAATCATACAGGATATAAACCAGTCAGCGAAACCCAAGGAATCAATTTTTCCGATCTTCAAATATCATGAAAGGAGCACAGTTGAATAAGCCTCTGCTTATGTGTTTTTCTCAATTACGGTATCACTGACATTTTGCTATTCTAGTATTCTAGTATTGTTGTTATAGATCCATACCATAATGGTAAGTTGCGTGCAAACAGCGACATAATAGTTCCATGCTATTAGTTGATTGATGTTTGTTTAAATTCCCATTGAGGTAGAATATTACATAATAGGGATGACTCAATTCCACCAATATGGCATCTAGATTATTGAAGTATTTAATATAAGATTCTTTGATATTGTATAAATGTTAAGTAGGTGTAAGATGTAAGGAAAAATTTTTAACTTTTCAACAAGGTATACTAATAATAAACAATACAACTGACACAGGTATGCATAAAACATGCAATAAAACTGAAAATAAACGCAAAGTTTCCCCCTTTTATTACAAAAGACGTGTTAAAATAGAGCACTAACGTCAACATGGAATTCTTCTACTGTTAATAAATTGGTTGCTGTATATTTCTCTAGGGTATAATAATGATATCTACGGATAAAAACTATATAACAAAAATTACATTGTAAACGTATTTATATTGAAAAACAATCATTGATTTTTTTTCACAATTGTGACCGGAAAGTAAATTTGGTCAAAAGCAATTCAATTTCACTGTCTACGATTTTTATTACTTAAAACAAAAAAAAAAAATGCTTGATATATTTTCTATTTCTTGGAGCTTTGGAAAACTGGACTGTTTTCGATATTTGTGTAGTTCTTGCGATTTTTTTTTGTTCTTACCAAATCTTTAGCATCCAACCTTCCTCTGTTTACAGTTGTTGGTTGCCAATTTACCCTTATATAACACGATTATCAGCAAAAACTAACATTGTTTTCCTGAAATTTAATACACGATTACATGATTTAAACTCTGTTTCTGGCAGAAAATGGGAAGATAACTCACTAGTTAACCAGAAGAGATAATAAATTAATAGACGGGTGTGTGAGTTTTAATTCTTAATTTTATTAAAAAAAGAAAAAAAAAACGTTATAAAGTTCTGGCGGTGAAGGTTTTGTTCTAGGCTGAAAGATCTGACATAGAAATACCAGTAAGTGTAGTCTACAATCTTGTTCTTCCCTAGAATACCACCTTAGGGATATGGTCTTTTATTGTTCTTGTTGGAACTGTAATTATATTTTCAAGTCTTCGGTAGAACTTGTTCACACCAGCTTTTGAAGGACTTCTATCTTTCTTGTTTTCACTGTATTTTTGTCATTCTTTTATTCCATAAATCTTCTTATAATCTTGCTTTATAAAACAGTACGGATAGTAATTTGTGTATCCTATATAAAATGAGCTTTTTCAGTTCGATGGTACACACTCGACTGCCTTCCAGCTGTTCGCATTCAGCCTAGTTGCCACTACTCTAAATATATTTCTATTTAAAAAGAACAAGTGTGGAGTAAACGATTTTCCACATTAGTATCGAAAAGTGTCACTAATGTTAATGAGAAACGAATTCTCATTATAGAAAGTCATGCCGCATAAGTCCCTAATATTCGAATGAAGAATTGGCTACTCGTAGAGAATACGTCGTTCGTATTTTCATCAATCAAAAGCATTCTCATCCTAGTTCAAGAGTGCTTCTTATAGCTTTTTGTTCGCTTTTGAAATGAAACACCTGTTAATAAACGGCTTATAACTAATATCGTATGATGGTTTAATCAATACTGTGACTAATGTAGATATGAAATTTAACACTTAAAAGGTGAATTGATAGATCTTGTTTAACTTAATGCTTAGTTATTGATTATATTTACCAGGGTGAAAATTGATTTGATTATTATTATTATTGTTATTTTTGGAAAGTTTATGTCAATTTTCATTATTTATTTCTCTATCGGATTCTATTTGTCTTTTGTTCAAGACGGTAAGTTTAATTTAATTTCAACAGAGACAATTAGACTAAATGGTGATGTATTGTAATTTATTAAAACGATTGAAAATCTTTGAGAATTTCGCTAGAAGACGAGAAGACGACTTGATTAATGCACCAATGTTATTATTATTTAACTGACTGTATTCCACTTCTAAATTCAATTAAACCTGAAGGTTTTGATGTAATTATAAATGTGACTTGATTTTTAAAATTAATCAATTAATGAATTAATTTTTCCTCTAAATGAATAATAGAATCTTCATTAATATCGTTGATTATGGGTTCGATAGTGTATCCCAACAATCCTACAAATTTTAATGGTTCTACATCTTATACCAGTTGGTGGCGAGCTTGTTGATCTGGAGTTCGAGAGAGAAGTTTTTGCCACGAAACGCCATTCCACAATAAAAAAGTTCTCTTTTGAATTAGTTCAACTATTTTTCTAAATATTTCCACGACTACTATTTTTTGTAATGCAACATTGATAATATTCTTTAATAATTCAACAAAATTTGTTTCTCGTTTTCTTTATCTCCGTCCCTACCAATAATCTATCATTATTATTATTGTTGTTGTTTTAGTAACTAATTATTGCTACTTTTAATGACATGAAATCGTTGCTTCTTAACTTTTGAATTTATTTAATTAAAGTTAAGCTAGAATTAAGCTTGCATTTTAAAAACAAATAATTAATGCCCATAATTTTCACAATTTCCCTTTATATTCTTTGTGTTATGAAAAAAAAAAAACTGTAATATTGAAAATAAACTAAAAGCTAGACAATGCAAAACGAAACAAAATCCATTTGTAAAGACTAGGTACTTATGTACTGCTTAACAAGTACCTACTTAAATTTTATCGTTGGAAAATTGCTCTCATTCCCATATTTTCGCCTTTACGTAAAGTGCACTAGAAAAATTAACAATGATTTTCCATTGTTATGATGGAGAGAACAATTTTTACTATTCTTTCTGTCCATTTTCGACAGTCTTACAAAGCCACCATATCGACAAAATTTTCCGCACATATTTTTTTTTTATTTAAAAAAATTGAAATTACTCCGATCTACTAGATATACACTTAAGGCTCCCATACGCGATCCGGAAATCCTCTGAGGAAAAACTGATTAGGCCGGCCTGTCCAGATTTCCGGATTGGGTTTGAATATCCCCTCCATCATACACCTAAATACCTTTCAGTTCGTATCAATCAATAGTTTGGTACTCATCAGTGCAAATGTCACGGACATGCCTGTACAGTTTGGAACTGCACAGTTATTCAAAATCGTTTTGCCATTTTCATCAGAGCACCTGAAGGGTCTTCTAAATCTGCGCAGTTTTATACTACACGCGTTCCGGAAATACCTGAAACCAGGAGGGTAAAGTTTCTACTTAGAAGATTTTTGGACGGTGGATGGCGGCCTTTAACGTAACCGTGTCATAGAGGGATGGGAATAGTTGGAAGGCAGTTGAGTGTGAATCATTGATTTCATTTCAATTTTTTTGAAACACGTTTTTTGTTGTAGTAGAGATTTTACATCTACATTATTATTAATTGAATTACATTATTCAGTAGTGTCTCGCCTAATTGACCTTCGGTTAATTTACTCTCAACTTACTTTAATTTATTTCTGTTATTGTCGTCTTTCTGTCGTCTCTTGGATTGGTCAAAAATAAAGATTTTTAATTTGCAAACTTCGATACTGCTATGTTCGAGATGTTCTTGAAAAACGTTAGCAAAATGGGCAAATTTTTTATTATTCAATAGAATTAAGGGAACATTTATGCTTGAAAGCACATTGTGACAGACTTAAAGTGGTTAGCGGATTTCTCATGGGTTTCTAAAGTAGTTTACATGTGTCTCCAAAAACAAAGTAAAAGTAACAAAGTAGTTTCTTATTGGTGTAAACGAATAATTTATTGATATCAAATTTCATAAATATATCCGAAGGCTTCCAGACGGAGATTTTATTACGTTATTATTATTGATGCTGAGATAATGGACGGTTTTTGTATGGGAAAATTACCAAATTGTCTAGTTGAATTAGTTTCATTTTCAAGCAATTGTAGTAGTTGTTCTAAAAAAAATAAAACAAATTCTAAACATTTTTTGCTTCTCTTCGTCAATTTTTTGTTCTGTTCTATAAACTTCCTCAACGTTTTACATACCTGTGTCCTTAAGGAATTTTATCAAATAGAAGTCTTTTTCTTTGGAATTTCTAATATTTTAACTTTTTATATTACTGATAGGAAAGCACGTGTATGTTGTAAATTTTTAATATTAGCATTTCATCTCAATAAATCTCAATAAATTTTGAATAAATTGATTAATTCTGAATAACCACCATTTAAATATTACATTATCAAAAACCGCTTTGAAGTTATCTGTAAGTAACGTGGTGTAGGCTGATGCTTTTTCTACTGACTTGCAAGAGATAATAATGTCAGAAGAAAGTAGCATTTCGTTGTAACTTACATTTTTTACAACTAGGAACGCCATTATTTATACCAAATCTGTGAAGATACCATCCACGTACTGAAGTAGTTATTTATTTTTATCTCAACCTGCTACTATGTTGAAAGTATGGCAAATACACTTCCTGAACGTGTTATACTCTCAATAATATTATGATGGTCCAACTGTCTCTAACGTGACATGTAAATCAAATCACTGAATTATACTAACAAAACAAGTTCATAATCAAATTTGTTTTTTAGGAAAGATTTTCAGGAAAAGAGTGAGCTTTATTGTTATAGTTTCGAATATTAATTAATGTATCCGTGTAACAATATTATCACTATTAACAGAAATCAATTGTTGTGGTTATTGTGGTATACATTGTCCGGCTTCTAGTTTCTGATAAAGGGACATTTGGTATTTCCGGTTCTATATACTATAATTAATTTGCATTGTATCCGGTCCATACTCTAACCAAACTCTAAAAAGCTAACAAACCCTAATTTGAACTTTATACATATTTAAACACATATACCTATAGCAATTTATCAAGAATCGGAAAATAACTTTATAGAGTTTTTCTATTATGAAATTACATTTCGTGTAGAATCTTTCGTTTTAGCGTGAAGATATAAGCAATATAGAGGATGACAGGTTTCACATCGTTCCAAATGACACATCCTTTTTATGATTCCGTACAGGTTTGCATTAGTTCCTTTTCTTCACACTTTCATTCTATTCTTCTACCTTTTTGTTGAATTGGTTTGGTGATTTTTAGGGAATAAATCAAATTGTATTTTATCCAAACTGCTTTTCTTTCAATATTATTTTATAGGTAAGGAAGCTGACGTTTCATGGCGATAAACGTTGAATAGAGGATCATCGTTTGGATTGTCCCTTTGCTTTGCATGATTTCCAATAGAATATTGAAAATGAATTCAAATTTATTGAATATTATCATAATCAACTATTAAATCTGTTTAATAGAATCAATATTTAATAAGATTCTTACAAAGTATGTAGATAACAGTTTTTAGGTGTGCTTTCAGTAATTACAATGTAATATTTCAAAGTTGGGTGAAATTTATTTCATGTTGAAGCCTAATTTTATAATTAAGCCTGTGAGAAAATAGATGAGTAATTGTTCTCTTATGGAACACAATGAAATTGATGTTAACCACATGAATAATATTTTTTTTTTTTTAAATTAATTAAATTAACTACACGCTACTCGTCTCTACTTTATTCTTGTCATTATTCAACTGTTCACTCGTTATGATGATTATTATTACTTTTTATTAAAATTAATGGTGTTGCATAATTTGTAAAAAAAAAATTAACATACCTCAACATTTATATAGAATAGAGGTAATTTATTGTAATTTATTTAGAAATTGTTGAATCGTTGATATTTGCATGTTCAAATGGTGGATGCGCCTGGTGCTGATGTTTGCATTTCATTTCAAATTAAACATTAAAAAACCTAGAAACTTTTATCGAGATTTGTAAACCACATTTGAATGTCTGTTTCATTCAAAAACAATTCAGATCTATTTCATGCTTGACCTAATATTTTTAAAAAGCTCCTATTTTTGTGTTTGATTTAACGATAAACATCGTAAAGTATTGTGTGCACATTTTTTGATCTTCTTCTTCGTTTTTTTTTTCTGTGAAAATGCTTGGTTTTTCTACCTGAGAAAAATCTAGTCTTAAAAACAATGTCAATACAGTAATACTGAGGACAATAGATAGAGATTTTGGAATGTGTGTATTAAATATTTCCACTTGTTGACACAAACAACTAATAAAGTCTTATCAAGTCATATACTGGCATATTTCATATTACATTTCCAACAAACCTAGTGTGATATTATATTGCCCTAAAGCAGTTGGTTTCGGCTTTATGGGATTATACATGTAACTAAATATCTAGGAAATTATGATATTATTTAGACAACTACAAGTTTGCATTTAAACAGAAAACTAATTATTACGAGGTTCTAATCATTCGATTTGTAAATGATTTGTTAGTCTTTTCTTAGATATACTTTAGCAAGAGGTTGATGCATTTAAAAAAAATCACGAATCAATTGTATTTCATTGAAATCGCCCAACAGGAAAATGCAACTGGATTCGTACCAACAATTTTATCACAATTTTGTAAAACATTATAAAATTAGAAATGTAAATTTCAAGACGATTTACAATTAGATGAAAGATTGAAATGATTGTCATTTTAATATAAAACTTATTAAAATTTGTCATTAAAGCCTGGCTTGTGATATAAAGTTTATATGAACATCAATCTTCGCCCACGTATTTCCATGTTATCTTTAACTGACAAGAGTTGTCACCTCATTAGTATACAGATTGCTACGTGCAGTTATTGTGATAACAGATGGTAGTGTAAACGTTGAAGAGGAAGACTTATATATCCGTTGAATATGATTTTATAGTTGTTGTAGTGATACATTCAGAATAGAAGAATTTCTGTAAACCATTACAAAGATTTTCTATATGCTAACAAGTTGTAAGTAAGATTACGAATATGTGTTTGGCTATTATCAGTACAAAATTATAGTTAATTAAATACTATTTCAAATATATTCTCGGATATATTTACATATTAACAAATTACAGTTTCCAATTACTACCACAACCTGACTTTAGATGTGTTTGTAGGAAACGTTGACAGGAAGTCCCATTACGAATATTGTTCTGTAGTTAAATTAATTGTCAAGACTTATGTTTCCAGATTATTAATTAAAACAGTTTTCAACTATCAAACTGTTTTTGTTGTTTTCTTTATTCAACTTTGTACAAAATTTCATTATTTTCATGGATGTTATGAATTTTTTAATTATTTTTATCCTCGTACTAGATGAAAGTAGTTCAACAAAAAAAAAAGTTTACTCAATTGTATAAGTACGAAAGAGCAAAAATACACAAGTGAACAAGAAAATTGCTTTTAGTTACTAAGATACTTGCTACCATTATAGAACTTAGTACTATCCCATAGACTGACTGTAATTTAAAAAGTTTACTACACCATAACAGAACTAGCAAAAGTTTCAAAATTGTAGTTAAACTCCAATTCCAACACCATTCCTTAATTTCGTATACAAGATGATGTTAATAAAGTTGAACTCTCATTTTCACTTACATTCAACTATTTCATTATCAATATTTCTTGAAATCTATACTAGATAAAGTTGGTGGAAAATGGAAAGTAAGAGAATCGATTACCCAAAGATACAATTTATGATGGTCTAGTATTGTTACTTCTCCATTTGAACCCATATCAAACTTAAATTCTCCAGAGATCAAGATTATATACGAACTAGAAGTAGAGCCCTTTAGCCGATTACAGTTCTCACGTTATAAGACAATTTCCAGTTAATCGAAGAAATAATGCCAGAACCAATAGTAAAACATCAAAATCGATGTGTGAAGCAACGCATGTTAATAAGGACAGATTCCATTCGAATTTCTTGATAACGATATCCTTTAATTAGGATGAGTGTAATTGATAAAATCAAATCTTGGTAATGGTATCTTTTATCATTTTATTTAAAGAGATTTACAGTTTTATTGTGTTAATAAATCATGATTACACATTTTTAATAACATCAAAGTGATATGTCTGTAATAAATGGTGGATGCGCCGGGACGCAATACTTGCCATTTTATCTCATCTTTATTAAACTCTTTTCAGATGTATGGTGCATAAAAGCGTCGATTAAAGTCACATTTAAGATCTGCATCAAGATGCAACGTTGATGTGTTTTGATATTTGCAGATTTTATATTGTAAATCGATTCTCGATATCATTCAAGTCTGTCGAAATCTTTTCGGATTGAACGAAAATTCTTTGCTAAATTTCGTTTTCAGTTTTCTTATTTTTTTTTTTGGCCAAGAGCTAGTAGTTGGAAAGAAGACAGTAAGAACGGGCATTGATCAAATTTCATTCGAATCGGTGGCTAATCTCACGTAAAAGAACACGATCACTGAAATGGTCCAACAATTGAAAATCTTCGAATCTATTACACTTTTATATCAGTTGGAATCGAACGATTTCGAATGATATATGTGTGTAAACTATACGTATATATATATTTACAATAGATCTGACAGAATGATTTAGAATTCGTACCAAAATACTCTTTTGAATTGTGTGAATGTTATATTTTAAATTTTCATAAAAAAAGGTCTAATGGATATAGATCAAATGTCACCTTTATTGATTTTGTTTGCGTAATATGTACCTCAATTAAATTTTGGTTGTTACTGATTGTGAGTATCTTGCTTTCACATATTATCTGACAACTAATAATTAGCAACGATAATTGGGGTCTCTAGAGGTAATTATGGAGATATAATTCAACAATTATTGCAAATTACGAAGCTCAGATATCTTCCACAATCTAGAAAATCCTACATTTGATATCAGAACATAAATTGTTTCATTCGGGATTGTTGTAGAGTAGAAAATTCATTAATTAAATCAACAATGGAATGAAACTAAGAGAACTATTTTTGCATTTGAGATACGATCAACATTTTACGTCTGTGAATGGTTAAATTGAATAGAAAATGCTTTTTTTTCCCAGTTAGGCTTAAAATATTATACTTTTATTTTTGTATCATATTTTCACAGTTGAATATAAATTATGTACATAAATAAATAATAAAATGGTTGTATACGTTGAAATTGACTAAAATTATGTACAAATTGTGCAGGTGTTAAGCTTATAGTTTCCTGTATTTGCATAATATTTTCCAACATGGAATGAATAATGAACACTTCGATATTGTTACAAGACACGAATTGTAAATTTGGTCAATGTTTATGTGGAACTGTCGTCTATTTACATCCAACAACTTCTTAAACTAGCTTTATCAGTTTGTGAAATTAAATTTTACTTTCTATTAAATTTGCTCAATCGACCTTTAAGATGTATTGTTTAAAGATGCGTAAGTGTTTGCTCAAAAAATTTTTAATATTTCACAGGATAAATTGAAAATTTGATGAATGCTTCTCAAGAGACCGGGTACTTGAAAAATATGCAGAATCTCGAATTTAGGTCAAAAATTTATAGATAAATTAGAATGGACTAACGCGGTGGCTCCCAAACTAATTTTTCGACGGAACCCTTATGCAGTAATACACATCCGAATCTTTAGATAAAATAACAATAGACCGCTATCGTGGGAAAATTTAACGCTTTTCAAATCGTGTATGGAAGAATTTTTGATAAGAGTGCATTTCATGAAATTATTGCAAATTATTTTGCTAATATTACGATACATGTCCCACGGAATCCTAAAATTATCTCGTGGAACCCCAGAGTCCCACGAAACACACTTTGGGAACCCCGCTGGACTAACGAATAACACACGTTCTTAAAATTTTCAGTATCAATGTGCTGATATTAGATATACCTTTACAATCAAAATAATAGCATTAATTGTTCGAATCGATCCTAATCCCTTGTTTGAATCACTAGTTAATCAGTGGATCTTTGTTTCACTATAATCCTTATAACTTGCGTCTGACCGCGGTTTATAGTTGCTTAAATAGTCCTGATCAATGGGACCAATCCATGAAATAAATATTAGCTCTCCTACAACATTTGAATCAGTAATCTGCCGTATTCAAATGTGCTTATTATATTTCGATCTTCATTCGATATAGTATAGAATTGTAAAAAACTGGTGAATACGCCAGGTTTAAAGCACTATTTGACCTTTGAGGAGTACGTAGGTGTTCTAATCCAGTAAGTGCAGTAAAGTATTCATTCAATGTATTAGAGTACAGCTAGAGGTAATAAACAACAATAATGTCAATTCCGAAAGTTGTTGATAATAATACGTACCCACTCTTCAGTCCTACATATTAAATTTCCGAAATATCTTGAAATGATGCTTTTATCAATTTGTGTTTCACTTTTTCGAAAATTATAAGTACAACTAGAGCACTAAAGTAAATAAATTATGTTAAATCTTTCTTTCTTCTGCTATTACTTAAACTGGGAATAGGCGTTATTTATTGCCTTGCTTTAACTAACTTAAATCGTTATCTTGTTTCTTTTATATATGTGACGGTTTCTGGAGTCTACACAATTTCCAAATAAATCATTTACAATATAGGGTTGTAGAAATTGGCGGATGTATACGAAACAAGCACCTTAAGTATTTAAAAATTCATCTCTTGCTTTTATGAATATTTGTTCATCAATTATTGATAACACTTTTCAAAAATAAAATGCAAATGATTGACCCTGTTTACTGGCATCATTTATATACATACAGTCAATAGAATTCATGTTTAAAAAAAAAAAATGAAAATAAACAGACCACAAAAGGTGAAAATTTTTAATTTAAGTGTATTGACATGTAGACCTTTGAATAGGGCAAATTCAATTATTAGTTGAACAACATGAAAGTGAACTATTCTACTGTCTACTTTAATTGGTAATTATAAAACATTCACAGTCTCATATACCATATTTACTTTGAACTTGTCTAATGCATAAGAGCACATCTACAAAGGAATTATTACAATATAGAATGCTACTTTGTAGCCATAAATATATTGTTCAAACATCTACTTATAAAGTACACACTCACCATATACAACTTTAATACCTTGCAACTGTATAACAAGAATTTTGAAATTGTTTATTATTTCGTTAGCGATTGAAATACGCCAAACAGTAATTTCCATTTTAAACTTGAATCGTTTGAATATTGGCATATTTTCTTTTTAAATTGTTGAAAGAATTCGATTGTTTGTTTGACAAGTAACAAGATAGTTAACGATACAATATCGGTAGTATACTCGTTATTCAACTCTACAACCATCATTATTACAGTCTTTATGTCAATATAATGTGGTCTGGCACCAAAATGTCAGTTTATTTTGCCATATATTTATACAAGTAGCAATTTGAATGTTGATTGTATTGTGTTGGGAGTAATGTACGCAAAATGTACGACCTATATTTATTTTGAGCAAATTCATGAATCAAAATAACTGTCAAACTTAATAAACGGTCATATCACCTATTTTACTGTGTTACATTTGTTTGGAATTATAACTTAATTGATTCAGTTATCGATGATGTTGTCAGGCAGATTATTAATTGTACTTTTTTTACACAGAGATAGAGAGAGAGAGAGAGAGATAGGTGTATGATTATTGATTTTACAGAATTCTGAATATTGTCCAGTTTTATTACAATAATAAAGATTGCCTGTTATCCAGACTATTTAAAGCTCAAAACTTCATCAAAGTTGACAAATTTAAGTTAAATGTTTAACTGTTAACAGTTTTCCGACAATAAGTGTAATTCATTATAAACTAGGAAATACAGAGTATTCTGCAACTATGTAGTTATTAACATTTCGTGGTTAGAATATCCTATGAGATTACATATTGTATATATAATATATGAAATTCCAACGGATGCTAAAATAAGGGATAATCGTTATGTTCAACAAAAGGAAGGTACAATCGTCTGGCACCCGTAGGCAAAAAATATGGCGCCTCTTTGCTTGTATAAAACATAACAAAAGAACCAATTTTTCTGTTTTTGTTTTGTGGAAATCTTCATCAAATGACTAGACATAATGACCTGCATTTTTTTGTGTGTGTTCTTCTAATAACTATCTTCGTCCTATTAGTGGCTATTCTTTATAATTTCGTAGCGTATTCATGAAAACCTCAAACGAGTCAGACGGAAATTGGATGATATTAGTGTCGGATTAAGGCATGACCTAGCCAAGCGACACACCAAAACGCAATGTTTTAGAGGGCGCCAGAAATTCAAAATAGACGCAAATGATTCCAAGTTATAGTTTTTCTCATTAAATTACGAATGATGTTGTCTCTTCCTTTCTTTCCTAATCGTTGCTACAATTTAGATCACATTTCTTGTATTTTATTCAATTAATAAATGAAATTATTGGCTCACACAAGTCTTTGAATAACTGTATTTTCCAAAATTTCAGTTCCACATTGGTATCTTTAAGCAAGTGTCTAAATTCGCTTAGTGAAAGAAATAAGTTTTGTGTTAGTACTAAAGAGTAAACCTTAGGGAAAAGCATGGTCACCGCCCATAATCATATATTTTCCATAAGTTAGAATGAGATAAAGAAAAATTGGGCAACCAGCAACCAGATGTGTAAAACCCCTCCAATACTCCCATCAGTAGCTGAATTCCAAAACACCATCCCCATTTCTTAGATAAAAATTCAACCTAGCAGATGAGAAATATTTGCTGTCTTTGTCAGAAGTATAAGGAATATTGTGAAACTTCAGTGGCACATGAATCAACCAAATCTATCAGACGAAGATCGAAATACATTCTACCCGACAAATGTTTTTATTTTACTTTCTTAAAAGACATAAACTAACAGATAACAAATATTTGCTGTCTTTATCAGGAGCATGGGGAATATTGTAAAACTTCAGTGGCACATGAACATGCCAAATGTATCTGAGGAAGATCGAAATAAATTCTGTGAAAGAGAGATTAAGGAAACTGAATGGTGGTTCGAATGCCGTCCAACACGACGAATGCAAGCAAATATTTATCATCTGCTAGGTTGAATTTCTATATAGGAAATGGGGATGGTGTTTTGGAATTCAGCTACTGATGGAAGGGGTCTACAGCCCCCATTCTGGTTGCCAACTGGTTGCCCAGTTTTTCTTTATCTCGTTCTAACTTATGGAAAAGATATGATTATGGGCGGTGACCATGGTTTTTCCTATGTACTCACTTCGCTGACGCAACCTGTATAGATAGAGAAACTCATTCTAAGGGACACGTGTTTTACCGTTCATGCCAATTCGCAAGTTTAAGTCAAAAAATGGGGGTTGAAGTTCACCCTGCAAAATCAGTTTTTCCCAAATACCACGACACCGGCTTGATATTATTTGACCACTCAAACACCAAATAATAGTGACACCCAAGGGGTATAATACTACATAAACCAATTTTCAATGACTTATTTAAGGGTGAAGCTATAAACAAATATATGCCATTTTTTTGGGTTTTTTACCCTTTTCTACCCTATGACTAAATTTATAATCCTGGAATTTTTTGTACAATTAGCAAATTCAAAAATAAAAGTTTTTGGAATTTTCTATATATTTGATAATAAAGGGTGGAACAGGTATTGAGGGTTGAAAGTTTGGGGGTCGATTTCGACTAATTGTAGAGGTATAAAATTTTGATTTGTCGTTTATTATAAACAACATTGAATGTGCTTTTAAGTGATGTATGTATCATTTGCTATCCTACATCTACTTCAATACTGACAATGAGACAGTCGTTGTTATAAATTCCTTTTCTATGCTTTTATGAATTAAATTATGTGCAAACTAATAGGTAAATTAAGATTTATGAATGCTCAGCACAACGTAACTGGGGTACTTTTCTCACATAAGTCCTGCTTGTTAAATCGTCTTATCCTGGAAAGCTTGACCATATGAGTCCTTGTTACTTAATAACAAACAAACACACGTGTTCAGGTGCAATGTATATCACATGATAGAATCGATTTCAACAATTTAATTTATTAAGATTTGTCTATCTATATTCAATTTGGGTAGGAAATTCGATCGAATAAGACAATACAAAAATAAAATAATAAGATAAACTGTCGTAAAGAAGCAATTACAATTTTGACAAGGATAGAAATTTGCAATAGAACTTCGATATGGTGTCATCAATATTTCTCTCTAATACTACTCCAACTTTCTTCGAACAGTTAATACGAAAAAGAAACTGTAATTCAGATAACTGACAGTGACAGTGATTGAAAAAGACATAAAATTTGATACGAAACAATAATAGCTAAAATTACGATGATTATCTTGTTTACTGATCGTAATTGCTGTTTTTCGTATTGTAGATAAAATCATTTTCAGTCCTATCATCATCATCATCATCCTCACATGTATATATCGTATCGAATTATTGATTGTTGTAATAATTAGTATCGGTTGATGGAGTTTTTTTTTGATATTTTCCTCTTTTATTTTGTAAAATCTCAAATAACAATGCACGTGAATCTATGTTGTGCTGTCTAAGTTGATTTAGAGCACACTTCGGTAGAACAATATGCCTGAAATGACCGTAATACTAAATCAATCACTGTACGAAAAGCATTGGTAATTTAACCCACACATCCCAATTACGTAGCTAGTATTTCAAGTACGAATTTATCCGACAATCCAAATAAATTAATGAATTACGATAAAATTCCTATGTTTCTACAACATTAGTACGATATATCGAAATTGATTAGTTGATAATAATGTTTAAAGATAAACTAAATTCATAACAACAACAACAACAACAAAGTCCGTAATTTGTATTGAATGCCATGATGGGTTATCCCACTTTCCAACTTTTCCCAGTTATCTTCCAATATAACTGTCAAAAGCTGTATACATAAAGGGGAGCTAGTTGACAAGTCAGCAGTGTTTTACTGTTGTCACATACACAGACGTTCAAATATTCAATAATCTACATACACTATGTGTCATAGGTCTATTCTAGATGGATATTACTGAAAAGTAGACTAACAGTGTTAGTGTTAACTCATTGTTTTAAATAATTTGAAATATTTATGACGCATATTTATAATAATTTAATAAATATACTGTTGGCTAATCTAGTTGGAAAAAGTTTCATCATAAAATTTATTTACAACAATCTACATTGTGTATATGTGAAGGATTTATAATATAATTGTAGTTTTTAATGAATCGTAAATATAACGAAATCAGAATTATATAGCAATCGTTAAAGTTGTTCATCTAGCACGTTTAATAAACAAAGTACACTTATAATATAACTATATTTAACATGATATCGACTTACATACTTCAGTACAGTGGTTTTCAATCTTTTTATATTCGAGCCTTCTCACCAAAACCAAACTGTTTTGTGATTTTCATCTTTACTGCCTTACACCGAAATAGATAAAATCCAAGCATTCCAATAAACAAAATTACAAATACGTATATTTTTTATCACAAAAAAACATAATCATGATATAGTTGGATCTGTTTCCTTTAATACACCTACAACGAGCAACTACAAATGAAATACACAAAAAAAGCTCTACCGCTACTGTAAATATAGAGGTAGGTACATATATGCAAAAAGACTTCTTTTCCAATTTAACAATTCTTGCGTACCTATTCTCGTCTGAGACTTTTCTTCTATATTAATACATTAATTTTTTGTTAATAGTAAAAACTCTATAGTTGATGATAAGAAGAAAATTCTAACCTCTTCAAAGAAGATTGATTAGCTTTATATAGTATCAGTGCACGTTTAGAGATGGTAAACTTATCCATTTACATTTATCTGAATCAATTTTCTATTTACAGTTGAATAGATAGGAAAGGGGAAACCTTTTCTGATTTTCGGGATAGTTATAGTTGTTTCAAACATTAGCAAAGAGACCTATACCAAAGTAAATAGCTACAGAAACAGATTTGTAAGTAGAGTACAGACATTGAAACCCTAGAGGCTTTCAGGAAAAATAATTGAACTAGAATACTAGAGCGGCACACTGGAATTTCTGATAAGTTATTCAATTTAGAGTTTACGAATTACAAAAGAATATTAACGTTTGTTGAAATTTTTGCAAATTCTCATAGATTAAACAATATTTGTCAAATATCGTTAGTTTTCTTGTCAGTAAAACGGTGATATTAGATTTTGGTAGAGGTAGAATTGTTGGCACGAAAGAAGCGATCTATCATTTTGTGAAATCGGTAGAAAATTAAATAGAAATCATACTATCATTGCCCACATATGGTCAGCATAGTCTGCGGAAGGCATTCAGCTACCTCGTCCTTATATCTTAGACTCACAGTTACACAAGGGATAGGTTTCAGACAACAATTGCTGTGGAGGAGAGTCGTGGACTGCAAAATCTCAATAGAAACGGTTCACAAGCGAATTGCATCTTTTGACCTACATTGAAACTTTTCAAACTGACGTCTTCCATTTCAAAAGGTTGCCAAAACTGCCTGGCGTTAAAAATGACAGAATCGGGATCATGAATGAAATGATAGGTCAGACAAAGAGTAAACTCAGTTGCCAGTATCGCCCTGTCCTGCATGATTAGTAATTGAGAAAATTGGCCTCAGTCGATAGAAATCAGGGCCGAAACAAGGGAAAATTTGAATATAGACAAACCGGGATATTAGCGCCCCTTTCGAAAATGGGGTTTTCTTTTATCATGATTTAACATTACGAACTTGGAAACCGTAAATGATTGAAGATTTAACGAATTAATTTGATGATGGCCATGATGAAACTAAATGTCGTATCAATTTTTCTTTTGTCATCCCAATTAAAAACTTTTTCTAACATTTTTTGATCAAAGTAGATTAGGATCGGCGCGTGCACGTGGCGCCTCCACCAAATTTTTCAAATTCCACACGCGAAAGTATGCCGGCGCATCCACCAAAATTCAAAAGGGGAATAGGGTCGGCATCATATAACTGTTTCTTTGAATAAAGGTGCTACAAGAGAAAATAGCAATTTCTGGTTTTCCGTCTATATAATTCGTAAGCGGTTAAAGAATTTAGCGCCCCTAGTCCGTTGACGCCCCTAGGCTGATGCCTACTCTGCCTATAGCTAGTTTCGGTCCTGATAGAAATATTAGTCTTTTCATCATATACAATCAATATCGTTTATGTTGCCAAAGAGGTTTGCATGGTGAGTGTGAAGAGGATCTTTAGTCTGGTACGATTTGCTACGTTCTACTATTTTACCAAAATTATCACACTGACTTTATGAGACTGTGTTAAATAGTGATTCGGTCTTCTTCTTGATGATTTCTAAAACAAACTGGTATGTTTGTATCTTCTTTTGCAACGTAGTTGAATGGTTGTCTTTACCTGATTACACCAATAAATCAAATGTCTCTTGCATCTAACACAAGTTTAATCTCAATAATTCTCAGTTAGATGACTCTTTTGGAGTGTTGAATTAATTCGAGAATAATAATATTAGATCGAGAAAACTAGAATGTACGTCCTTGTTATTATAAAGTTGTTCCTCAACAAAATCCATCAATACCTTGTTAGAAATTGTAACAGATGTTAAATCAACATATATATTCATAGAAATTCACGAACAAAACTCATTTGAAAATTTTGTTTTTCAAATTTTCAAATTATGATTATAGAGGATTTTATAATAATTAAGTCACAGATTAAATAGGTTAAATAGGATTGAATGAATTGGTAATCACATACTTACCATCTATTTTAAAATAATTTATTGTCAATAGAAAATCATCAATTCTATTTGAAAAGACCACAAAACACAATCCCTCTCAATGAACTTCAATGAGTGATTAATTTTAGCAATTGTATAATTTACCTTTAGGGGTTCCTATTTTATCGTTCGATGCTCTCTCCATTCGTTTCATTCTATTTTGTAAATCGTATTTTACAATAATCATTTTTTGATTCTACATATTTTATTTCCGTTCTATATATGTTTCACTTTTTCAATTTTGTGGTCAATATAAAAGCAGATGAACTAAAGTGAAAAATTGAGCAGAGAATTGGGGTTTCCATTCAACCCCAAGATACTCGTTATGTTTTCATTTAAGTATTCTTAAAATTACTTTTATTTATTTTGTTTTTCCAGTTATTTTAAATAGAATATGAAAAACGTATTGTTAACGTAGGTACATGAAATGTATATTTGAATTATTAAAACTTTCAGCGGCCGTATTTCGCTGTATCTGCATAATTTTAAATTGAGTACAGGTATTTTTGGTTGCTGTTTTTATAAAAAAAAAAATAAACTCACAAACTATACGTACAAAAATGAGAAAGATTCAGATAAGTTTTGAGATTATATTAAAATGCAATAATTGTTGTACACAACATTCCTGTTTTATTTATATTTTCAGATCATCAACCCTCAATTTTAACATTCAAATCAAACGTCTAGCTGACAATAAACAGAACAACGTTGATTATAATATACAAACAAAAAGAACAGCAAAGAATAAGTCTATTTTTAATCAATATCAACAAAGATTTGTATGTGTTTTGGCTTCAAGACAAATTTATTTGAGACCTTGAATGCACCACAAAAGTCTATAACTCGGGATAAGGGTTAGAAGGTAATTTATCGTTCTTATCAAATCAACTTTACGATACCGTATGAAATATGTCAAAAATCATTGTATAAAAACAGAAAAGTTTATAACCTACATAAAATGTTGTAGACATACCTAAATGTTGGATAAATGCGACCCACTTTCAATCGATGTACTTTCAAAATGTTACAGAACTTATGGGCTTCGTCCACACCGTGGGTTTACTTGCGTAAACCAGTTTGCATATGAAAGCCCGTATGTGTGGATGGCAAGACGGTATACCGTGCAAACCTAAAAGCGCGTCTTGATTAAACGTCGCACTGCTTAAGATTTAGTTTCTGCAAACTCGGTTTGTGAGGTAAAGCCTGTACGTGTGGACTAGTAAGTCGTGCCTTCAATCTGATAAATGTTGTTAAGCGATTAAGATGTTTGACCATCATTTGGCCACATTGCAATGAATAATGCTCTATCGACGACGATTCTTGTCGTAATGTGGTTTGCGCAAACTCACTTGCACCGTGTGGACGCCCTACGATGTTCCCTCTTTATAATGAAACTATACCGTGCAAACAAGTCGTTGTGGTGTGGACAGCCCATTAGTAATTGACTATTTGTCTTACAACAAGTGCCTTATCGTAAGTGATCATATTAAACGGCGAGCACTGTATGTATTGAGTTTAGATTGAGATTGTGCGTTGAATAAAAACTATATGCGTATTTGATAAATAATTGTCTCATAATATTGCAAGTTTTGAGATAAAACACAATAGAAAGCTTAATTCTCTACATCTAGAGCTTTAATATTATTATTGTAAATCACTTAAACAAATGAAATATTTACATAAATTAGCTTATGTTCAACCTAAATCTATGGAAACTATCTACAATCACCACGTGTTTCTCCCATTTATCATACGAGAAAATTGAGAAGATTAGTCCCTACCTATTATTATTGCTCAATAATAATAATAATTTTAGTATACCTACATACATTTGAAATATCACCTGTCGCACTAATCTCTAATAATATCGATTTTAGAAATAAAATAGCTAAAAAGGGAAACTGTGTAAATAAGCTGCAAATGAGAAATACAATATAAGCAACAAATACAGATGAACTAAAAAGAGGACATAAAGATTAACATTTCGTAGTTATCTATAACTGTATAACTGTATTAAAATATACAAACAGCTAGAAAAATGTGAATTCTGCTGATTTTGCGTGTTTTTCGATTGCTCGTCGAAAATTTATGTAGAAGAAGAGAAAATCCGTAAAACGACCGCATAATCCGATTTGGCCTATAATCATAATTTAATTCCAAAAATATTATCCTTCAATCGATTTCAGTTATATTTTCCAATAAATTAATGATGTGTATCGATGATTTTGACATAAACAAAAAAAATACCGAATTATAAAAAAATTATGGAGCTTTTCTGCGGCAAGTAGGTACTTAAAAACAATCGATTTTCAGTTGAACGACAAAGAAACAAGGGTGCAACTTTTCAACTGCCATGAACAGCGTTTACGACTATCCCTCAACAGCTTATTACAATTTAATTGCATTGTTCTCCAGATATGGTGTTGGAAAGCCATAGATTTTTTAAACCAGTACCTACGCCACCAGAACATTTTATTCTTTATACTTTTCAATTATCCTCACTGTTTCGTTGAATTTTTCACATCAGTAGAAACAGGAGGTGTTAATAACATGAACGGTTCCTACCTACGCTCAACAACAACCAACTTTTTTCGTTAATTTCACCCGTCTTTGTATTTATTTTAACAAACGACAGTTGTTATTCTCAAAAGCGAATCTAAAGGTGTAAGGTTGAGTCTGCAATTTATAAAAGCAATTTCTCTGTTCTAGTATAAACACGGAAAATTGTACGAGCTTTATACAATCAACTGTGTATGTACAAATATACAAATTTGAAAAATTCTTCCATGTATACATGTGGGTTGAGAATTCAAATTCCAATTTCTTTGATTTGAAAATTATGTAAATAAAATTTTTAACCGAATTAAAATGTTTGTTTGTTTAGATAATGTTAAGTAAAACTGTCGACATCATGGAAACTTCATTATCTTTGACTGATTACAGTCACGTAGAGTTGTTGGAAAATAGATCCAATTTTCTCTACATCCTACACTGTTATTTATTAGAAGGTTTTTCCTAACGTCTTCATTTATAGCTGAATATTTTTCAGAAACTGACAAAAAAACAATACGTTTGTAATCAATTCATTTATCTTAAATAAATGAGCATTTTCACCAATAATTCAAGTGGGAAAAACTACATGTTAAGAATACTTTTGCCTCTTTTATGTTGTTAGTTATTCTTACTTCGATATTTCACTGAATTCGTATAATAAATTATTGTTCAACCTACAGGAGGGAATACAGGGAAAAAATATGAACTGGTATATCTCCAGTAATAGCGAGACTAAAAACGAAAAATGTCTAACTGAAATCCGAAATTGGAACAAAA
This sequence comes from Lydus trimaculatus, assembly GCA_037414755.1. Taxonomy (NCBI): domain Eukaryota; kingdom Metazoa; phylum Arthropoda; class Insecta; order Coleoptera; family Meloidae; genus Lydus; species Lydus trimaculatus. The sequence goes on along the minus strand of JAZBGY010000214.1, from coordinate 61,480 downwards.
AAATTTGTAAACTAATGTTTATGATAGTATTACAGTGAGAAATATTACAATATCGTGAAAATTCGCCTGAAAATATATTAGAATCATATTTCTTTTCTATAATTTTTATACTGCTGGAAACTAGCAAAAATTACAACTATAAAGTTGAACGAACTGTAAAAATGGTGGGTTAAAGCAATAAGTAAGTTATTTTTTTTTTCTTTTTAAGAATTGAGAAACTAATTTTTTCCCTGTTCAGTTCTTATAAAGTTACAAATTTTTCCACAAACTTTTTCCATACTGTCCTTTTTTTCGACAAATATGAGAAACCTGAGCAGTCTTTTTTCTATTTTCCATTATTAACTTTCCTTCTCTACTAATGTAACGTTACTTTAACTGATTACAGGTAAAAGTATCAAATTGTATGCTTGTTATATTTAATAATCCAGAAAAAGTAATTTAAACGTAAGTTGTGTTCAGCATTTCCTACGTAGAATATTTTCAGGTGTACCTGAAATGTTCAGTGCAAAAATCTCATAAAACCGACTACTGAACCATCTAATAAATTTTAAAAGTAAGCGATGAAGCAAAAAGCTGGATAGCATGCGAGCTATACAATATATATATATATATATATTTATATCTTCATATAATAACCATACAACAACCACTATACATATTGCTTTTCTGAAAGCTTCAACCTTTTTGAGATAATAACATTGAGTAACACTCAACGAGAGTTCACTCACACTTAAACCATCAAAGGATAAAAAGTGGATTGTTTGGTAACATTATGTTGTCGCTTATAATTAAAATAAATGTTACAAAGTCACGTTAGGTTGCCACTCATGCAATTTCTACTTTAATACTGTAATTTTTTCTTTGACAAATACACAACACAGAAATTAGTTTAAATTAAACAACAAATGAAGTACAGCTCTGTTGGTTCATTGTTATAAAATATGGTTTTTGATTAAGATTTCCAGGAGTTAATTGTCTAAATTTACCAACAACCAAGTCTTGAGAGAACAAACCATACTCTCCCCAGCGGCCTTATATTTCTTGATTTATAGCATAACCGTGTTTGTTTTTGATTTTAAGATTTGATCGTTTGGAAAAAGAAAATATGCAAAAAATTCAAATACTGATCGCAATAGGGATTTATTTGAACGTTTCCAATGATTGTGTACGAATATATGGTGATGGTAGAGCGTTGATAGAAAATTCTCAATATAATTTGACGTATCATTTGATAAGGTGGAACACGTAAATCTTACAGACACCCTTGAGTGAGGGTGATATTTGCATGGGAATCTTATGCCGTAAACGACAAATTTTGCATGAAATTATACGATAATTTTTTTTTTGCTATCTTCTACCCCCTCACGTCTTTCATATTATTTCCTACATTTCCAACATTTTCAAGTAGATTATATACCGTTTTATAAGTAAGTTTCATTTTAACGCCACAAAATACTTCCCGTGAAAAAGATATTATTTCAGTTGCAACAGAAGATATAGTCAAGCTTCATAAAGTCTGTTCATTAGTTTTAGTTTTCTACTACAAAACAGTTTCGGTTTAGTGATTTTATGAACTTTAACGTTTAGAATTAATTGGTTTCATGTTAACGTGACCGAATTTCCAACCTTTTTGTTTATTTTTCTCATTTTCTGTATTATTTGAGCAAACAAAAGTAAATAATGAATCTGAAATCGAGATAATAATGAACAATAAGAGTATAATAATAAAAGAAATTATAGGATAAGTGATAAAAAAAAAAAAAACAAATCATTATAGAACTTTTTCTATTCACTAACATTAATAATACGATATTGGATAACAAAGTTGTTGTCATCTGGTTGGAGCTGCTATTATTACATAACAGCTTTTCTGCTATTTAGAGAGGAAAATGCCTTGTTCCTATATCAAAGTAACAAGTGACGGTTGGCAGGTGAGGATGAACATAATTCATACCTTTATAGATTTAATAATAATAATAATAACAATAATCACGATCAACTGTTCTTGTGCATATTTTCTCTATATTTCAATTTAATTAGATTGGAATCAGGTGTATGAAAAGGTTAAATCCTCATTCAAAACTCTGCATTCACTATCTCTTCCGCTGAAAGCTTTATACGTAGCCCAGATGCATTTGTTGACAAATTTGCTTGTTAAGGAATGAATTTTGGAATAAATCTTTTATAATTTGCCGATATTCTCGTTTTGACATCGATTTTTCTACAAGTAAATTCACTAAATCAGTCTTATGCCAGACTTAACAAAAGTACCTAAGAGTAGGTTGAGCTGACTTCCGTAACAATTCATACACTATTAAATTTCATACATTAAAACAGGTTTGTTTGATTGAGAGCCAATTTTGAGAGCGCAGTTCAGAGGATAAGCTTCCTAATTTCAGTTGACAGCAAAACTTTCAAAAGAATTCTGGAGATATAAACTGAATTGTGTAGGCTGGACTGTCATTTCGATAACAGTAATGCAAAAAATACTTGTACGAAACATAATCGTTTAATTTTGCGTGGATATTAAGATTTAATGAGAAGGTCTATTGTGTTTTAACAAGAAAATAAAGCTTTTCTCCCAAGAAACTTGAAAAAACAAACAACAAGAAAATTACATTTTTATTGATTTATTCCCATACAGTGGTAGTAGGATAATTAATTATCCCACTCTTCTATTGCTGATTATGGAGGTAATTGTTATAAATTTTGTGCAAATCAAGCAGTCGGATGTGTTAGTTACCTTAAACATTACTTTATCGATTGATTAGTTTAATAGTTCTGTTTACAAATTTCTAAAATTACATTCAAATTGATTTAATACAACTTGTTATAATACTGTTCAATCAAGATAATATCGTATATGTATTAATAATAAAACATAAATTAATTGATTGTTGCAAATGTCTACATTTTACTCGACTAGATATTTTAAACACAGTTGAACAACTGAATTATTGAACTTATCCAACACTATTACCATACAACCGCACCCAAACCATCCTATAACCCTAACAATCCTCTACCGAATACCGTAAATTGGCCTAATCTTGTCAGACCTTTTTGTATTACGTTTCAGAGGAAAAAAGCACGTATAAAATATCTGCATCTATATATCCATCCTCATAACTCAATAAATTGAAGCAATATGTAACAGTTGCGCAATTTTCAACTATTGATCCATCAATTATTCGGACAATTAAATACAATACTGTAAATTTATTAAATAATTAACCTAGATTTTCAACTATATATATATATATCGATCTGTACCTACGTATGTAAGGTTTGTTGTAATTGTGAATTAGTCACTATTAAATTAATTAATTTCTATTTATATTTGATGATTTAGTAATGTGTATTTTATTATAATTAAGCTTTTAGGTATTATTTGTGGAAGAAAGAAAAAAAAAATGTTAAAGTTAATCAATATTTCTAATCGATATTCACCACTTATTGTTTAAGTTCTAGTTCATGAGAAACTAAACAAAGTTTCAAGGAGCCATCACTCATCGCAAGTTAACGTCATCACAAATTAAGTTGTGGTGAAATAAAATGGGTATTTAAGTGGAAAGTTATAAGAAACAATAGTTAACTATTAGAGATGGGTATTTTATTCGATAAATTTCTGTTATAACATGGTAAATTAAAGTACAAATGTCTGAGTTTGAATCCCAGTGGTAAAATGGTACCTTTTTTTATGGTTCTGCCATAATCCCATCATCCATTGATGTGTTTTTAGACTGTGAATAAATCTATTTTGAAGACAAAATACATTGTATACGTACGGTTCTTAATGGTGGCGCATCCACCATTTATGACAATGTTTTTCTAGAAAGTCGGAAACACTGATAAATCTTCACTAATCTAACAATGTTCAAATTACGATATGTCATCAAACTTAGAAAGTGGCGCAAATGGTTATGATACCGAATCCTGGTAAATCCCACACGAAACCACATGCTATAGACTGATGCAATCTATAAAGAGAAGAATTAGAAATTTCGACCACCAGTGGATTTTAAAAATGGATTTTATAGACAGCGAAACCCGGAAAATTGCAATAATCTGCGAAGGAAGATTTCTATAGCACGTGAATGTGGAGAGAAGATACAGTTGCTAGTGATAAGACATTGTTAGTGATAAAAGGAGAGCCATTGTTTGTATAGTGCACAAGAAAAACGGGCCTTAAATTGTGAACACAACCTAGGAGACGCCGATTGGTTACTGTTAGAGTTTGAATTCTTTAGTATTTCAATAACCGAATTACGCAACCTAGACTAGATCGCAATATCATTTTAAAAAAATCATATTTTTGAAAAACACTGTTTCTCTAACGTACCCTCGCTTATATATTGACGGTAAAGCAAATTAATATGCTTATCTACTAGTCCTTATTAGATTTTAGTAAACAATTGAAGCGTAAGTATATCCAATACAAAGTCTCTGTTGTGTTAAATAGTGTACACACTTGAGCACACGTTCACCTAACCCTGGTTAGATGTGTTTTACAAAATATCAACGGTGCGTAAGCGTAAACCTTTCAACATACGTTACACATATATGAACGCGTTTGACCAATGATTCACGCTAGCTTATATTCCTATCACACATATAAAACACAACATTAATTCTATCATCAATAAAGACAATACTTTGATGTTTTGTGAACCAATCTTAATAGGTCTTAGTTCAGGTACGACCACTTTGATCCCTCATACGCGAACAATATTGCTTTTATCTCTATATCTATTACCTTTGAGTATGAATTATGGAACGGTCATAGGAAAATACTTTTGAACAATTTTTTGCTCGATTATACACAGTACACAGTTAAATTAGCTGACCGTAAGTTGAACAAGCATTGCGTACACGATATGTATGCTTATCCATCTGTTGTTTTATAGGTGTTAACAAAAACGTCTACAACAAACGCTTTATTAAAAATAGGTTTAATAGATGTGTGATTTTTATATAAGGTGGGATCAAAGGAAAAACAGCTATGATTCAATGAACAAATTACGCTTCTTCGACCGTATAAACTTTTCCTATGAGTATTCATCGAAAAATAAACAGATATAGGCATAGAGTGACAAATTTAGAACAACCTTTATCATAAGAGTGGACAAATTTTTTAGCATATTTGTTCGAAAACTTTCCTGATAATAGAGATGATTTCTTCGATACTTTGCTGTTGTGAATTGTATTGTCAGTTCTTTTCTACTGACAACGGATGACGAAGGTTCAATCATTATAAAAATCATGTTTCTGTCTATTTTTGGGTAATTTTTCTAAATAATTCTACTTCTTATTTAATTGATTTTCTTGTAGTTTCATAAAATGTCAAGGTTTATTGTGGAAAACATCGGTTTTAATTAAAATGAATTCTTTCAAGATAATATGCAAATTCTGATTAAGAAAATCATGTTCCACAATTTAAAAGAGAATAAATATTCATAACGACATGTATAGTAGAAATATTTTCTCTTGAAATGCATTCAGATTTATGCTACAATCATGTCTGTATTAAACTGAAACAAAATGATTCACGACAATTTCAGTGAAAATCATAGGGAAATGTTTCGTATTGAAAGTGTGGGTCGTCTTTTAAATTTACTTTGAACTGTGTAAATCTCGTCGTTTTATTAACTGAAATAATAGAAAAAGAAGAGAACGACTGAGATGCTCTATAAAACTTTCAGAAAACGATTTGAATTGAACGCGTGTAGTTCAGTGTACCAAAATTAAGAAAATATAATAATAAGGGTTTTTATAATTTAAATTTAATTGCAAATCAAACAAATTAAATAATCAAATCTCGATTCACATAAATGCACAAGGAAATCATTAGAAAACAGGTCAGCAATTTCACTGAAAGTTTTCCGATAAAATGTTCGTTGTCTTTGTTCCGGATTTTTTTTTCTGCATTAACGGTATAATAAATCCTTTTTAAAGAATTAGTCTTGACTTATAGTTGTTTAAGCTTTTTTCATTCTCAACTCCACTTTAATTGTTATCGATCTAATGAAGCAATTAGATCTAATCATAAGTTAATTTTGATATTCAACGAAACTAGGTTGTAGTTCAGACAAACTTTAAAATATCATGCGAAATATGATTTAGCATGACATAACTAGCAGATAATGTTGTCATAATTATATTTGTTTCAATAATACTTCCATCTCTGCTACCCTAATTTGTTATTTCATCATATTTGTGAGCATTTATTGTGCGGGTTTATTGTCTCCATAAACTCTTTCATGTTTATTATTTCGTGTAATTGTGAGACTGAACTGAATAAAATTAGGTTTAACACGACTCCTTCGAGTAAGCTTACTATATCTGTTAGTTGAATGTTGCTTTACGTATACCTATGAAGCATGAAGATACGTGTATCGAATTCTGGAATTGTTTCTATTATCTACATAATCACAATAATGCCGCTAGAGAAATTGATAATTGTATAAAACGACGGTAGTTTGGAAGCAGTTTCAGTATAATTCTATAGCTAAGCTAACATAAGAACAAAGCAGTCAAGATAGGTTTGTTTATAACAGATGCATTTGTTTAGAATAACTTAGCGTTTTTGTTGAGCTTTTACCGATTTTTAGACATACACACATATTTGGAATTTTTATCAAATAATTTTACTTTCTATTCAACGTTACTTTCCTGTAATAAATAATTCTTTTTGTTATGCAAAACCTACATTATTGGGTGCATACAATATTTAAACATTTGTAATAAATAATATTTGAGAAAAAAAAGTTGCTAGCAAATTTTATATGAAAAACAACACTGACATTTTCTCATAAAATAGGTCAATTTTCTTGCTGCTTTTACTTTACTTCGATTCTTTCATTTTATAGCATTATATTTCAAAGTAAACTATCATCTTCCAAGACCAGTACATAAAGCAGAAAGAAAACGCACACAACCAACATCTATATGCGGAAGTAGACACTGGCAGAACTTTATTGCATAAAACGTCACAAGGTTACGTGTTACAGGACCTTTATTGTTTCATATATATATATATATATATATATATATATATAAACATCAAAATATGTAAGGCGAGTGTTTCTTTCGTATAAAAGCTTTCTTTCATTAAGTAGAGATGTTTGATGATTACAAGGTGCGGTTTGGTGCACCAACATCTTGTACAACCTTTATGTTTATTGTCGAATTTTTGATAACAAAATTTCAACCCTTATCAAAGTCGATGTTCTCAACTCAATTTCAAAGGTAGACACATCTAACTTATATGGGTCGGTGTGAATTTAAGATTGTGTATCGACCTAGTGTTTCCAGCTTCAGATTGTTTAAAATATTGATAAAAATTCAAATTTACGTTTTGATCATGTACTATCTTTTATCTACATGTAAAATTGTACCTTTTGTAATAAAAGACAAATTTTATCATCGCTAGAAGGTAGGTTTTTGTCATTGTGCAAACTTTCAGTTGAAGCATTCTTTAATTTTATTAAAACATAAATAATTTGTTTGCGTTATAAAAATGAATATATACTACCCTGATGTTATCAATAGTGATATATATCAATGTTCAATATACAGGTGGTTAAAGCAACATGAATAATTAAGATTAATTACGGACCGGCGTCCCACATACAAACATCGATACTTGATTGATATGAATTCGTATATAAAGTGCCACTATATGCGAGCTTGACTACACATCATATTTCGTCCGGATGCATTTCAATCATAATAATCATCATCAACCAGTATTATTTTTTCGATATTAGTGGAAATGATGATTGTAATCAATATGGGCGTATATTATAACAAAGACACTATGTAACAAGCAATTGTTTTGAAGTTTTCTTTGTTCAATACCTAATAAAAACAGAATAATGACAGAAAACTTTATCTATCTCTTTCTGTTATCATTGTCAGGAATGGTGTATATTTTCAGTTACAATGACGGTAGAAATGGTAGGATCTCGACTCATTTAATATTGTTAGTGGATGAATTTTCCCTTGTCTAATCTAGTCCTTGTTCATTGTTGCATGAACTGACCTGATTTCTAGATAAGAGCAAAAGAGCGAGATAGAATTATATCTATATAGCAATACAACACCAATGGGGGAATTGTATAAGGGCAGGACGATCTATCTCTCTCTCTCTCTCTATACATATCACTAGGCTATGTGCTAGAAAACCAGCTATTAGCTTGAAGGATTCTGTATAAAATTCAATTATTGTAGAGTAGAGGACTGAATATGAGCTAACAAGTGGTTTAATCGATTAAAAATTCAATTTTCAATAACCTGTCTCTCTGTTATTACTAGAGAGTTCATAGAAATAGAAATAAAAATAAAAACAACAGCAGTTTAATCAACAACAAAGCTCGAGGGTAGTTGATAATTAGTCAAAACTGACAGTTTAATTTGCCATTTAAAATCAAACAACTTAACTATTAATCATCTACTACTAATGATCGAAAATTATCCCCAACCTCATTACTATCAACAGGAGAAAAAAAAACACCTAAAAATCTGTAAATATCACACAAAGAAGAAGATTTGAAACTTAACTGAATTGTTTTGATTCAAAGAAACTTTGACAAAGCTCTCAAAAGTTTGATCCGTAAAAGTATATTTCAACTTATATTTTAAATCAGTTGTTGTTTTTTTTTCTTTGTCAATATAAAATTGCCTTTTTGAATTGTGAATGTACCTACGTTGAATTTTTTTGTTTTGATTCAATGACAACTTTCAAGAGTTTATTCAGTCTTTATTATCAAATTTAAAATGTGACGGGAAATTGAAAAGGAGATGCGGACGGAACACGGCACAGACATTTTCGTTTTAAATAATAAACGTTAAAAAATCGTTCCTCTCATTCCGGATGAATTAAACAGTTTTCCATTTATGCTGCACCTAGCTGGAAACTATAATGGTACACTTTTTCACCTTTATCGCCTTTTCAACGTATTACAACAAACAAATGGAAAAGTAAGCCCGAGTGAATCATGGCCCATTTAAAACATCTAGTTCTGTATGTAAACAGGCATTATTAAGAAACAAATTGTACCGTCCAATATTGGTGATGTTTGTGGACAAATCACTAAAATTACAAGATTTCTATGATAAACAAGGACTGTCGGAACACGTTGAAAAGATGAGCCATAAATAAAATTTGAACATCAGTTAGAAGAAAGTACACAACACAAAGCACTAGGTCTGCCGGATCTTTCACAAGCTTTCATAGATGAACCCAAGCAGCCAAAATTAAAATTTTATCCTTCGGTACAGTTTATTTCCCTCGTTTCTTAGGTAAACGCTATTAAATCGGTGAAACATCAAATACAGTGTTTGTAGAATTGTTGGATTTGCCCCTTATGAACGTACATTTTAGTGTTGGAAACGAGTAAAAACATCTATAACAAATCAAATGATTTATGAGAGACGAAATCATTTGTCCATTATGGACATGGAACGGACAACTACAAGAAATATAAATTTATCTACAGTTGCACTTCTTAACAATGACAAAAACTGAATCATTAGGTTCAATTTGTAATTAGTGTTGGTACTTATCTTTAATATGGCCTATCCAGAAAAATCTGGGCCGTTGAGTGGCCCACGTAATTTTTTTCGCTAGTTACGTGCGTGGACTTATTTACATTTTTGTTTTGCAGAAATTTCATGACTTTTCAGTATAACTATAAGTTGTCAACTTGATTCAATACATTTTTTTTTTCATTTAAACGTAAATTCAATTAGTGCTCTGAATAGAATTTCGATTATAAAACTACAGGAAAGATGATGTTGTTTACATTTCATCATTTTTATTTTTTAAATAAATGAGCCTGTTTCGTGTATGATACTATTATAAATATCGATCGTTTTTATCATAAATTCAGTTATTTTAGCCTGAATTCCATTTTAATTAACAAATGATAGTATGTTAAACATATAGATATTGTGCTTTTATATGTTGTATTGTAACGAAATAGATGATTATATCGATTTAAATGTGTCATATTTTAATCGTTCCCATATTACAGATTTAAATTTAACGCTATATATGCAAATATCAACATTTCTACTATATGTATATACATCAGATCAAATCCATCTTCATGAAATCTTTCTGCTTAATATTATTCCCATGATAGTCGTAATGTTAATGCATTGTGCATGTTACCAGAAATTTGTAGTATAATATTTTGCTTTTGGCATAGATAGATGTTAATACGAGCAAACATATACCACATCCAATGATTGGCGTACTTTGAGTGCATTTTTCTTATTTATGTAGAACAAAAGAAAAAATTAAGTAAATTTAATAAGAAATTTGAAAGGTCAAGTTTGATGTCTTTCATATTATTTAAAATTCTAATGGTTTTCGTTTACATTCCTACGTGAGTCGTTTGAAAGTTGTGCGAATGAAATTTAGTTAGTGGTTGGGGATTTTTTTGTGTACATTCGTTTGAATAAAAGTTTTTTTTGTAACTAGATCTTCGATAAAAAAGTTTGCCGACAACGCATATCCATAGTGATGAGACAACATTAGATATCTCCTCAACAATCAGCTTAGTACTGTCTGTATATACATACATATATAAGTAACGTGGACGTGATGTTCTATCTTAAAGCCGTAGTCTTAGTTTCAAATAAGTATTACGACTTAATTGAAGCAGCAAGTTTAAATCTATACGAAAAGCTAAGACTACACAAACATGGCAACAGATGCTTGAAAAGGGCAACGAAAACGAAAGTTCCTTTAAAGAACCCATCAAAGTTGAGTCTTGTGCACTGATCTATAACCACAGATGAAAGTTGAATCTATTGAAGTACCTACAAAACAAGCTCACTGATTTCCCATTCATAAAGAAGGCAAAGCGCTTATAAATGCTACTGACAAGATAATGGCATACTTGAAAAAGTGGAGGGTTTGATGGGAAAACTCCTTGATTTCTTAAAAATTCCTAAACTTTTGAACTCAAAGTAAACAGTTTGCTGGATGTCAAGTCAGAAGAATAGGCTTTTCTAACAAAATTTACAAAAAGAATATACAACGTTTTGTAGCGTTCTATCATTTACATCGTACTGGTCTTACACCGAAGAAGACCTTTGAGACTGTGATATTATATCAATAATGTATGTTTGAATAATTTCGAATATTGTGCTCAAAGGCACAATATCCACCCTTATTCTTGTATACAAGAGATAGTGTTGCTGTCTATTATTCCAATTGCATGTATTCACAATTTCTAACAGAGAATTTTGTTTGCATTTGATAATTTATTATTACATGATTCGATTCTATATTTAACATTTATAAGTTCACTTAATGAAGAAGGGAAAAAGCAATAATTAAATTCAACTCAAATTAGAGGAAAGTCGGTGATTTGGAAGAAGAAATTGAATTAACGATTCAGCCTTCAAATGAATATCGTTGGAAGAATTTATATTGTGTCCTCAAATTAGATTTAGTTATAAAGTAAATTACGTTACTCCATAATTATTTAATGAAACTAATATTTACTTTTAATGATTTGTTAAAAATCAGACAATTTGTATTCACTACAATCAGTATTAAAAACTAGTAGGATCGTAGTGTATAAGGAACAGTTCACGTTACGAATACGAAAATACTGGTTGTTATCCTATTTCTCTGTTATCGATTTTATTTTAATTTTCTCCTTTTATTTTTATCAATATAGTACGTATATGAATATGTACAGATGTTTGTGTATCTGTGTGTATTTTGGTCGAGTATTGTCGTTAGATAACAAAATTCAATTCCTATACATACGTTTTGGATTAATATGAAATGTCAATGTTTCAGCTTAATTTGAAACGTGTTGCTCTCTCTCACCGAAATGTTTAGACTGTCGTTACTATTTTTTTTGTTGTTTTTGAATACCGTTTTTTCATAATACATTTATCGTTTAGATTTATCTGTCATCATTTCAACTATATCAATCATTGGTAGGTAGATCCTTTTATATCTTTTCGATGATTTTTATCAGTGTTGTTGATGTTGAAAATATTGATATTGCTTTTAACTGCTTTCATTCACATTGTCCTTGTTGTTTATTATTATTATTATTATTATTATCAAAATGGATTTCCAATATAAATAGATTAAGAAAATGTGTTTCACATAAGTTTCAAAGCTTCTAATTCAACTGGATTCTTTTTATAATTCTTATATTCAAAAATATTTGGTTTTGAACACGTGAAATAAGCTACAATGAAGTCAATAGCTTTCAGTAAGATTTCGCTTTATTTGATTTCAACTTAACAGAGAAAGCTCCTTTATCCTCTTTCTACAGTACAAAATGGAAATTCCTTAGTGTTACATCAGTGATTTTATAATACAGCATCTTATCGTTTCCTTGCTTAAAGCCTGCCGTGCTTATTATTCTGTTTAATATTTTAGCTCAGAATCACTATATGCACAAATTATAAACATTGAAATATCAAAAATAGAGCAATATTTTAAATTATTGGAAAATAAATTAGTGATATCGAGAGTCCAGATCAGTTGTCATCTACAGTAGGAATTTACGTTATCATAGTAATCACAGAAAGCTTCTGTTATATCAAGTTATAAATAACCGATGATTATGGACAAATAACAGGTTTTCAAGATAAGTGATTGAATTGATGAATAATGTTGGATATGTCAAGGATTCTGGCATGTTTGTGTTATCCCTGCTCTTTTAATTATTAAATGAAACTCGAAATGGATTGTTCGCTTCCCAACTACAAGTACCTATTTAGTTACAACGCTGATAAAATGGTACTCACGAAATTTTAGGTTTTAAATATAATGAAAAGTAAACTTCTTCATAAGCTTACTTTTAAGTCTTTTTGTTTACTATTAACTTAAAAAAAATAGGTTTTCAAGGATAACAATTGGCTTGTGGCTCATTGAAAAAATGTACCTTATAGATTTTTAATCGTGATTTAACATTGCTATCTTAGAAACCGTAATTGATAGAAGGACGGGTAAATAGAAGAAAAGTTGCGTTATTAGGAGATTAAGAAAATGGTTAAGGCAGATTCATAATATCCTTTACCGTTCACGAATTATACAGGGAAGATCGAAAATTGACATTTTCTCTTTTTTCTTGTAGCACTTTCATTTGCGGAAGTATCAAAAGATGCTAAAGGAACTTTGATTCTGTGGTAGCGAATTTTGGATACGACGTTCGATGTCTTTAGGGCCACCATCATTTTTTCAAATACGTACCTGCATTTTTTATTTTGGTGCTATCCTTTCTTTAAATATCTAACTCAGCTTGACGTTTAAACTGGTTTTACACCACAGCCCACAGCAGTCAAATTAATTTCTCTTAAATACGGACCTGATTTAATTTATATTATTTTTATTCATTTGTTTTAATTGAATTGTAAATTTCTTGTTTTCTTCAAGGCCCAGTTCAGCTTTCGTTCTTTAATCTGGACCTAAGTTTGACCTTGCCCTAAGCCACTCTTATATCCTCTGTCTTGTACATAAGGGTTACTTTAATAAAGGAGACTACAAGAGCGTAACAAAGTAAAATGAGTCAGACAAAAACAATGCTTAGTCGAGATTAAAGAATCGAAGATTACCCGGCCCTAAGGTGGTTGTGATCTATTTTCATAGAAACTATGGTGAATAGAAATAATTACCGTGTCTAAGATAGCAAAATTAAATCAGGATAAAAAAACACTCTGTATTGTATTTTTCGTTGAAATTTTAAACTAGTTCATTGTTGTGAAAACTTTAAAATTTATTAATTAATTTAACAACAAAAGTTTTCTGTTCTTGTAGAAACTTGTTCTAAATCTTTGATTGATTGGGTCCAAGAACGACGAACAAGTTGAGTATTTGGAGTAATGTCATGGGACGTATTTATTCTTAAAGTAGAATGATTGTCGTTGTTGTTCAGTAGGCGAGAGCTTTCCAAACTAACAATAAATGTATATATTTATACGTATAGTTGAAAAGATACATGATAGAACATTACACACTACAATAAACAAACATAAGTGTTTTACTCGGCTTACCAGAAACGCGTGTATCTTTATTATAATCCGTCAAAAGCCGCATTAGTTGTGATAATTTTACAGACATATGTTCGTTATGTGAACGAAACTATATTCGCCTGATTGCACCCGAATATTCTGTCATAATTACTAGAAAGTAGAAAGTGTATAAAGGAGCATGATTTACCCCGCCTTTAAAAACAAAAAACAAAAAAACTGAAAGTTGAATCCCACATAAAACCACACAGGAATTGATTAAACTTCGTTCAGATGACACATTGACAAGATCTCTCCATGTTACAATCTGACTTTAATTAATCCCATAAATATCGACCATCCTTCCTATCACTGTCGATACTGTGTCGATTCGATCGTACATTACCTATACAAGCACTGTAATATCAGTAGTAGTTGTAGTTATAGAGAAAAAGGTCAGGGAATTTGATGTATTCCAGCAATGAAACACAGTTCAAATAATCAGAATTTCCTGCCATTTTCCTGCCTGTTACAGGAAATAGATTGGGTTACCTCTACCTATCAACTAGCTACTCAGAATGTTGTTACATTGAAAGCTAATATATACCTATATTCAAAAAATTGTACAATTAATGGAAAGTTTTAGAGAAAATCGTTAATAAATTAATAATCTTTATGAAAATGCGACCTATTATAACCCTACTAACGATATTAAATTGTCTAATGTAATGCCGTATGTAGTTTAAGTTCAATTTAACGCCCTTCTTGTAAATTGGTTTAACTTGTTAAAGCACTATTCTCAAACAAGGTACATATGATAAAGTTTCTATTCAATTATAGGCTCAATTATTATAGAATATAACGATGTAATGTAGATGAATTCTGATTTATAAACTTACAATAATTGAATTTCATTACATTTGCCCGATAAATTGTCAAAACAACGCAAATTCATATGAACATCTCAAACAAAACACATATGGGCGTTTTCTTATAAAAAAAGACCAACTTCTATTCTACATTATAAGCAACTGCATAAATAATAAGGATAATTATCACTTATCTACTGATGTTTGAAAGCTTTTCCACCTCTTAGGTCTCTTTTTATTAGAATTGGTAAATAATTTATCACAACTGTACTGAAATATTACGGAACTGGGTGATTTTTTTGAAGTTGAAACCCTCAATTTGATGTCCACCTCCAGTAGCTTAATTCAGATAAATAATAATATTATTGCGTGTGTTTTGTGTCAACATAAAAGCAACATTTCAAAAGTCCTACACGAAGCCGACACTTACAATTGTATTACACATAGTTTAGTTTTTTCTACATGTTTACTTCATATATGTTTCGAGTTTATCTTTTATTCTGTTCTGTTTGTTTATAGAATAATATTTTCTTTGTTAACACTTTAGTATACTTGAAATTTATATTGCAAACTATCTATTTGTAATAATATTGAGAATTTGTCGATGTATTGTAGATTCAAGAAAGTTTACTTGAATCGCGGTGTATTCAGTTGATATTTCTCAAGTAGTTCAAGTAA
This sequence comes from Lydus trimaculatus, assembly GCA_037414755.1. NCBI lineage: Eukaryota > Metazoa > Arthropoda > Insecta > Coleoptera > Meloidae > Lydus > Lydus trimaculatus. The sequence goes on along the minus strand of JAZBGY010000214.1, from coordinate 45,941 downwards.
ACCGTTTAGATCCGCCTTAAGTCGTAAAATAGGTACATGTGAAGCGTATATTGATTTTCAGATAGTTTTTCTGGTACCAGGGATTACGGTATCCGCGTTTCATTATCAAATGTCTCTTATCTGAGTAGACTTGAACAAATAAAACACAAAAATATAATTTTATTCATCAGATACAGCAATTGCTCAACTGGCTACATACGGGCAGCAAGTTTGTGAGGACGATACAAACTTGAAGAAGTTTCTAGAGCTAAAATGTGAGAGACTCGGCTAAAATGATAACTTGTTCAAATTGTTGAATAAAAACAGCCCAGGACAGCGAGCGCTTGGGATTATCGATGTAATATTGGCGCATCCACCATTTTCAAACTTCTTCTTGCTTGATTCGTTCAAAAAAAAAAACGTGTATTGTTCTTTAATTAATCCATTTCTTGTGTTAGGTATTTACTTATTTTCTATGAATAAGTGGCACGATACAATTTCTATTTGATATTGTTTGCATGGGAATATATAACGAAGATTTTGTCAATTCTATTAAACTAGAAATGAGAATCCGGTCTTAATACAATCACGGAAATTGCGGTGAGAAAATGTAAATCCCAGTCCAAATAAACCATTCAATGATAATAATTGAAAGATAAATGAATATAGATTAGATCATTTATTAGTTAGATTTCTTGTATAAATCCGAAATTATGAATTAAATTAAAATTGGGATTTTAACTTAAGACGTTAACACTCTACTCTAACATCCTGGATGTGCTAATTTACTTTAAAACACCCACACATTATTATAGGGGGGTGTAGTAGTATAATAATGAATGGCTAGGATAAGTGAATATTTTAAGTACGTAGGTGGCAGTTAAGTGTGGGTGTTATCAATTATTATTATCAATCCTTTATAATATTTAAGTAACGTTTTAGTCTTCCCGTTGTCTCATTTATATCAATAAACTTCCAAAAGATAAATCCTTTCTGTCTTTAGTTTGTAAGTTAAGTTTATCACTGTCATAGGGGTAGATTAATTTTAATTTTTCCCTCTTTCTTTTTCTTTTAATTCCTCTTTTTTATTCGGTATTTCAATAGATAGGTACTTATTTTATATGAATATATGTATGATATATACAAGTTGAAAGGCGTCGGCGCATCGGCGATGAGAGCGTCGCGATGGTAACGACGCTTTGGTGGGGCCCGGCGTCGGAGTGGGGTTTGTATGTCAAGTGTGTCCACTTGTCAGTCAGTGTCAGTACACGCGTTTCTATCCATGTTGTTTAAAGTGTGTACTCTCTATTGCTTTGTTAGTTGAACGTTGTTACAGACATCCTGCTACTCGTCGTCAAACTTGATATAATTTTGAACTTTGATGAATTCGCGCGCATCATGTGAGAATACATCTGGATGCTGTGCGCAATATTGAAAAAGGACAATATTTTGAAGAATTTACTTTTGTAAGTTATTCAACAACCCTTTGCGTGTTGGCGCGCTAGATCATCATTTGGTGTTGTAAGAGGGAATCCCCTTGTTGTTTAATTTTCTGTGAAGTGTTAGTGTAGTCAGTTTTGAGGGATTTTAAACATTATAAAAGATACTTTGACAGGAAATTAGGCAAGAAATAAAAATAATAAGCAATAATTTTGAATTCTGCACCATTAAAAGGCGATAAAACATTGGGATCTGTATTAAATTAGTATTTGAGTGTGCTGAACAATTATTTAAAGAGTTTCAAATGTCTGGATGTTCTTTATGAGACATCCATTACAGATATCCCATTAAAACCAGAAAAACTTATAAAATTCCGTTTTAAAATAAGATTTAAGTGTGTCTGTTGAAATAAACTTTGCGTAGAAAATTCTCTTTTGGCATTGATCAATTCACATCTTCTTCTATAACAAAGAACAATGATTCTTACTATTTTTATTGACCGTGTAATGTTTATACATAATTAATGATCAACCTTTTGGCTTGAAATTCAGGGACCAATATCCCATAAATAAACTAATAGAATCGATGGAAAACTTTTTTCAATAATTAATTAAATACGTATTGAATTAATTTGTTTGGCCTCTTTTCAAATCACTTACCTACATTTCCGTCGTTTTATTTAAACAGAAATTATAAGTTTTAGAAGAAATAGAAAAGGAAATAGAGTTAAGACGGTATTGTTATAGAATCGATGGCTATTGTGTTTAAATGATATGGAAAACGTTATTTAATAAATATTTGATAAATTTTTTTCTAATCCATCAAGATAAGACCTATGACATTATCTGATAAAAACAGCAATCTGTCAATTAACTATTCACACAATATTTACAAAACTAAAAATAAAAGTTAATAGTTCAAGTACAAAAGTAAATACTTAGGTCAAAAGATTTAAAATTTACAAACTCTTAAAAGGCGTATAATTAATTCTACTTTGAGAATTTTAATATTCTTAAAGTAAACTTTAGAAGATAAATAGACTTAATTTGCACAAATTTACTTTAATTTATAAATAAAGCCTCTTATGTTGTTGTAAATAAAAATTCCAATTTTTTTTTCTTTGTGGGCATTGCTTTTAAATCGTTCCTATCAATAAAATACGACAATCGAAAGAGAGGAAAAAGGACTTACCGTCACGGATAAGCAATTACTTTTACTATTTTTTTTTTGTGTGAAAAGGATCTAAGAAGCAACATCAACGATGTGTAGAGATGGTGACAAGGGATGACTACTGAATCAAGATCGTTTTAAATTGAGTTTCTTTTACAACAAAAAGACACTTTTTGGGAAATGTCTTCCGTATTACAAATTACACATTATTTTGTTGTTGTGTTTATTGAAAATTTCTGTTTTAACTATTATTCATTGACACTTAATCTCTATTGTATAGGTGGAACGTTGTTATCATCTAACAAGCAACCTTGTTGTGTCTGAGAGGACCACTAGCTGAACTTAATTACATCTGTGTGCTGTGTGTATTGGGTGTTGAATTCACGTAAGTATTCACCCTTGTTGTTTACATATAAGTTATTGTCTATCGTTTGACTTATAGTCACTATTATTATCTCTATCCAATAATCTAATAAATAATAATCTCAATTTACTGTGAAATTGTATTGATTCGTTGATGGTATACGAGGAATGAATCACTCCTAGTTTTATTACCTCTTTCGCTGTCTATTAATTGAAAGAAGAAGTGCCCTAATAGCGGTAAATTGCTTATAAGAGACATTCAACGTTACACTCATTCTTATCACTACACCGTTATTCCATAATATTTTAAAGAAACAAAAAACAAACAACAGTAAATAATTTTCATTATCATGTTGAAAATATCCAGGTTTCTATTTCAATGTACGATAATATCAAGGAAAAAAAAATATAAAACTTATAATTACTAACAAATTATAGTTAGATAAAAAAAAATTCATTTCGTTTCGTGAAATAAAAACCAAAAGATATTCATTATTAACAACCTCTTTTTTTTTAGATTTTTTACTCTCTAAGGAAATAATGAGAATTGTAGGAAAAACAAAAAGTGTACCAAAAAAAAAAACACGACAATTCTCACTAACAATAAGTATAGCTTGTGAAACCTCAAGTGATTGTCGTAATGTCTGTTAGTTATTTTCGACAACTTCTACACATATTACAGAAATGTTTCGTTTCCTTCTGTTACATTTATTTAACAGACAACTAAAGTTGTATCAATGCCAAGTTTATCTTCTCTCCTTTTTCGATTTATAAGAGATGGTATTGATCTTGACCTTTATACAGTCATTAGTGAATACATCAATTTTTATTATTCATAATAACGATTGGAATATTTTCCGAAATCAAACTATTTTCATTGTATATTTGTTTTATTCTCTTTATTCTCTTTTACTTTTTTATAGAGACTTTAGTTGTATCCAAGATCGGCATAAGATAACAGGACGTCTCATGTGGATAGTTTTTGCGGTATCCCTTGGCACTATACAAAAAATGAGAAATAAAGTTAGAAAAAAAAATAGATGTGCACATATTTAATGTAAGGATCTCACTTGAGCTGTAGTTGAAATATTTACAATAAACGCGATTTACAGGAGTTTTTCCACAATTTTGAATGTATACCATATCTATTTTGATCTGACTGGCTTGACTTTAGTTGTCTCTTTTATTATCTTGAAAAAACGCAATCAAATCGGAATGACTTCGGTATACTGGCTTACAGAAGGTCTCTAGTGAATGAAACTTTTACGGTATGTCTAAATCTGTATAGGGCACTGTAGACATAGTTTAAGTGTTAGTTTAAAATTGAACAACTTCTGTGTAACAAATGTACAGCTCTTTTATTTTTGCGGTTGCTAGCAGTTCTCTAATATCGTCACGGTGAACTTTGTTCCCCTAGTATACTTCGTCCAGTTGAAGCACCAGTATCGTCCAAACAAAGAAGTTTTATGTTAGGCTTTTCCAGTGTTCTTTCAGATCTGTGCGTGTTCAAGTAAGTACGCGGTTAACAATCATGCAACTTTTAAATAATTATAAACATAATCGCTTTCGAAATGGACTTTTATCAGCTGTGGTTTTACTTTGTCTTTGTATTCGGAATGTAGCTTTTTGACAATATTCCTTTGTAAAAGCAAACTTTATTAAAAAAAAAAAAAAACGACTGGTAGTTTGTAATTTTCGACAAATTGTCCAAATAAAGTTTATTTCAACAATGATTTTTATAAGTTGACACACATTCACCAGCACACACAGATCGAGTGTGTTACAAATGTAGGCACATACCTGAAAGTTTTCCATGTTAAATTAACAAATTTTAATTTTATTAGTAGTAGGGTCACTTGTACATGTATTTTGTTATAAATGATACTATAAAGAATGTTTATATACCAAGTATTAAATTATTTAACCACAGTATTGTTGCCACCCTAACACAATTAAAAGTTACTATAGAGCTGTTGCATTACATTTATAATCAACTTAAATTAATTAGCAATGCTTTTAAATTAATTGCTTGATTTTAATGAAAGTCTCGACTGGTGCCATTTATAATGTTTCACCACTGGTATACTAGGATAGTTAATTGAATAGTACGTTTATAATAAATATCTATGTTGCATTCAACTATCGAATTATATCATTGATGAAAGCAATGAATGTTTGTTTTGTTCATCTTTTCCAGCCATAAAGCTAATTTTATAAATTACTTAATAGGATTAGACGATATAGCGTCAAAACTACCGTCTTTTTTTCTTAAAGTAAGCATACCTGTCACATTTGTAATATTTGTTGATAAACGAGAGTAAAAGCTCGAAATTAACTTGCTTTTACGATATTTTTCGTATAAATGATGCAATTAAAACAAATCGATAACGTACAAAGCTTGTCTAGTTAGTGTTTCGGCACGTTACTGTTGTTTGAGTCTTTTTTTAAAAAAAAAAAACAACGATTTTTTCCTCTGATTCACGTTTTATTTGTTCTTCCTCTCTATCGCGTAAATACCATTGGGGCATTATTGGATTTTACGAATGAGAAGATTTATTGTAGCAATAATATTAAACTAGTGTTTTGTTCAATTTACACCCTCAAAATCAGCTTTATATAGTTTACAAGAGTGGTATTGATGTATCAAAAATTAAACGACAAATATAAGAGATACATATTGTATTGCAATTTAGTGTTATTCTGTTGTAAATTTCCATACGAAATATGGCAAATTAAAATATTTTCGGTTATTTATACCCTAATAGTAATTTGTTTTGGCTTATAGCCAAACTATACAAAAATTTTAAAGCAAATGAAAACAGGAAGCAATATTGATTGTTTATATTGTTGAACAATCAAGTTTTGCTTCACTATACATTTTTGACAATTAAAAATCTCTTATCTGTGTATACTAAATAATGATATTTTCATTTTAATTACTACATTAACGTTGTTATAGTGGTGATGATGGAGAAGATTGAAAATTAATTAAAAATAGAAGATACTTTAAGAAAATTGCAAATTATATTTGAATTGCATATAGAAATATGAAATATGACAGATTTTATAGTATATGAGAGTCTTTATAGGTTATTGAGGCAACATGTTATAAAAATACTTTTTAATCGTAAATTTAAACCCACAAACTGCCAACGAATATAAGTGAAAGATACTTATTGGAAAATACTTTATAATGTTTCAAATATTTGTAGATTTAACTTTTTAATATATTTCTATGGAAAGTATTATTTGTGAATAAAATAAATTCGAAACAATATCAGTTTACTAATATACAAAAGCCTGAAGACATTTCATTTCAGGATATTAAAACTTGATAAAGATTTAAATAACAAACCAAACTTTTAACTTTAACAACAAATTTATAATAAAACAATCTAAAGATGAATTAACTGAAATAAATTGCAAAAGTTTTGGATAATCTTCAAATACCAAATTGATTGAATTCATAATCGACTCCATAGTAAATCTATTATAATCTAGTCGACTTGGCTTCAAACCTATAATAACAGCAACGATACAATAATTCGATCGTGTAATAACATTCTCTTTCAGTTTTTAAGACGAGTAGATGGAGTCGAAATTGGCTATACAGGTTGTGACATCTCATCTACAAACATAGGAAAAACTACAACAAATGGGATCGTCTCATACCTTTCTCTAGGGTTGAAAAGAGATATGTAGAAGATGGGTGGTAAAGAAATAACTGTACATAAAAGCGAATACTTCATTCATATGAATTCAGAATCTTTAACAAATAAACATTTCGACCGCAATATGTGAGAGTAAAATGAAAAATTGCATCACAACAGCTAAGAATCCTGCAACTATTGAGGGTGGAGATATTTTTACAAGAAAAGGAACCGCTCATCTTCTGCAAAGACTCTAATTGTAGGACTTTCCAATTTCTTGTAGTTTCTCCCATGTTTCTAGATCAAATGTCTGAACCTGTATAGTCAATTAGCAATAGTTAAAATTCTGCTATTGTAGCCCTTATAAAGCGAGCAATATTATATAAATATTTAGACTTGGGGCTACTGGTTATATTAAATTCTTCCATGATATGATCTTGAACTTGAAAATATTGCGGATGAATGGAGATTGTTGTTCAAAGTTAGTTTTAAACTTTCAGTTAAAGTAAACAGATTATTATAGAAAGAATGCTTCTTATTTGAGATAAGAGAAAAATTAAATTTTAATTTCTAATTAAATGTTTGATTTCAAAAATACGTATTGTTTTAAGCTTGAAGTACAACTTTTATTAATTCAATATTTACAATTTTCTTGCAAATTTCCCTAATAAATCCTCTTTCTTTTTGAATTTTTAAACAAACTGTTCACTAGTGGTATATTTGTTAGTTTTATATTTAAATATAAATCTTCCTTTACTCTAAGTTTGGTTGGTGTAGCTTTTCTTACATCATTTACAGATTTCCCCCCAAAAGGATTAATTTGTACATATAATGATATTGACAAATTGATCTACAGGTCATGTCAGGTAACTTCCGGTACCTGTCAAATTAACATCAGGATACAAAATTCAATTTTAAACGAACTCTCATTAATGATAACGAATTTCCGATTTTGTTGATATTACGGAATATTTACCGGAAGTAACATCAATTGTAGATAATATTACTTTCTTTATAAGTGGTATACTCCATTCCCTCTAACTGAAGATCAATGGCAACGCATGAATAACACGTCAACATCAGTTTGATAAAGCTTTTATCAGTCGTTTATAAAATCATCGAAACTCGTTATAGTTGAGGACTAAGCTGTAAATAGATCTTATTCAACTAATGTTATTGTTCTGATTTGTATTTACTGTAGATTTCCAAGAGTTCTATTCTATATAAGTGAAGATCAACAATAGTAGAACAATCACAACAGAAAGGAGGGTATGTCATACAGCGACAGATCCCTTCTCATTTAACATCGGCTTTGTGACGGCAACATTTAATTTGACAACAAACGCAAGATAATTAAAACTGTTTCTTATTTACCATCTATTTCAGTAAACAATACTAATTGAAAAACAAATAAATAGATTAACAGTTTTGCTAATAAGAATGTTTACTGTTATTGTGGCAGATTTTGATTTAACCCAAAATTTATTTTGCACATATTTCTCATGTTGTTGTTGTTGTTTTTTTTTGCATAAAATAATGGCCTTAGCTATTTTAATCGGCTAAATAGAATTTTCTAAAGTTATCTTTTTAAAATGATAATGGGAATACTTCAAACGCGGTTCTATTCTTCCCAATCTATCCTCTACACCGTCTCTGTTCTTCTCTTGTTTCTTTTATAACTAGTTTGTGTCCGACAAACTTTCCCATCTTTTCAACAAATTTTATTCGTTTTCCGTAAACGATGTAGAACCAAAAAAAAAACAACATCTACAATACTCTTGTATTGTTTTTGCCATCGTTTGTCAGACTGGCAGTAAAAACAGAGGTCAAAA
>JAZBGY010000214.1:0-37418 GCA_037414755.1 Lydus trimaculatus | reverse complement strand
TCAAACTTTATAATGAAATCCAACTTCTGTAAACACCAATATTACCAAACAATATAGAAACATGGTGATGTTTACGGTAAAACAGAATAATGTTGAAGTCAAAAACAATAGAGTTTCTGCTTTACAGACGTTCTTTATTCCCATCATTAATATCACTTTTCTACCATTTAGATAGAATAATATTGGTAAAACTTTTTTTTTTTTTGTTGCAAGGATGAGAATCCATTAATGAATCATCATGCGTTTCACGCTAGTTTTGTCACAATTTCACTTCTAATGAATGCCGACCTGCTGGTGAATTTCATTCTATTTTCTTCTATTATTGCCAGAATTTCACGGTATCTACTTTTCAGAACAATTCACTTCCCCTTTTTTTTCTCCATTCTATGTCTCGTGTAGATATGTGTGTATTGTGCTTTGTTGGAAGTTTTTCAGTTGTAAAGCAACATTCTTATGTAAATGTTTCCCTTTTATTACAAGTATTTGTTGTGATCATTGTACTTTTGTTGGGGCAATACGAATTCCATTAAGGGTGAAACAATATTAAAATAATGTCCATACTTCTTTTGGATGGCACATTTATAACAAAGCTACCGTTGTTCTTTATTCAGTGATAAATAACTGTTTTCCTAAATGTATATTTGTAATGATTCCAGTGACAATCCACAGAAAGTCACAAATGTTAGTGTGTTAATAATTCAACTACTCAAATAGACAATAAATAAAATTTCAGTTGATTATAGATTATTGTTTGAATTTTTGATTGTTGGGTTGAGATAATGAGGTAAATTCAGTTACAAATAACACGTGTTTGTATTGACAAAAGACTATTATTTAGGAGTTTTGTGATTATTTTCTCTAATAACAAATTGGTTGTTATACAAAAGAAAAAACAATTACGACTGTGTATTTCGTCTATTTTCCAACAGAAAGCTTTATTGTTTTTGTCTATACAAGTAAACATTCTGAGGTGGAAATCCTCGATATTTGATGATCTTTGGTACATCGAAAGAGTATATGTATTAGTCATTCTAAGGGACACGTGTTCTGCCGTTCGTTAAGGGAGATAATGGGGAGGTTAAACTTTACTTCACAAAACCAGCTTTTTTTTCAAATATCTAAATAATGTCTTCATTAATTAATAATATAGGTACTTAAGGGCTTTTATATTATACGCACAATTTTTTTCTAACTTGATTAAGGATGGCAATTTTTTGCACCCCCTTCTACCGTATGTTGAGTTGATAAACCTAGGAAATTATTTATATTGGAGTACTTTTTCAAATGGTGTAGGTATCATTTGTTACACTTGGTATCAAATTTTATTTAATAAAGGGGTGTTGATTGATAAAAAACTCACATTTATTATTTCATTTATGTCAAAATTTATACCTCATACGATTTAGTTGATGATTCATAATAATTGTGTGAAAATTCAAGTTGGTAATTGGAGCTTAAATAAGATTAACATTGTCCTACGTCTAATTAGAGCACCAGGAACTATACAAATTTTTATATGGTATAGCTAGCTAGAGGACTAATAGGGGATTTAGTAATTGAAATTGTGCTATAAGAGCGGCAAATTACGTTTTATATAGGGTAAGGGGCTCAAATTTCTCCAGTTTGTCTGGTTTTGAGCATAAAACGTAAATACAAAATCACCCTCACCTCAACTACCACTCCTTTATTATGAGTATTAGAAAGTTAATTTTCGCTTTGAAACCGCTTCACCAATCCAACTATTACAAAAAAAATGGATTACTCATGATTTGTTTTATACAGCACTGCATATTTCTGTTAGTTTGCATTCTTTTCTATAAAGTTGGTACTGTTTTGAGAGAACACATTGTAGCTTAGCAAAATTTACCGTCTCAAACATAAACGAACCATACTTATGGTAATCGTGGTAATTATAGCACAAAATATGATGATATTAAGGTTAATCGGAAGTTCTAACTTCGAACTAGGAGGTTTTACTAATTTCTGTACTTGTTAGCCTATGTTTTCATTATCAGATGCGAAATTATCAAAAAAATTGTCTTACGATAAAACAAATTTCGAGTTATGTTGATGTAGCCCCTATTTACGAGATCATTACTTCTTTATGCATTCCTGATTGTTACGCTACTGATTCTTTGTAATATAAGCGAATCGGTTGCAAATTGTATTTCAATTACCACTCGACTTTTATTGTCCGCTGATAACTGAAATTATTCAGGATTTGATTGCATCGATTTTTACTTTATTCCATCGTCAGTTGTTTGCTTTTTTTTTTATTCAAATTATGACGATTCATTATTATTTTTCTTTTGCTAATTATGAAGCGATTATTTTTGAAACTTGTCAAACTGTTTTGTTCCTTCAATTTGTATAATTCCAAAGTTCAGTATTTTAATCAGCAAGTCTCGTTTCTGGCAACTTTCCTGAGTTTATGAAATTATAAAGGATTTTTTTTTTGTGATTTAAACAGAAGCTCTCTTGACAAAAGTAGTTTTATATTCCGTAAATAAACTTTCCTTCATTTCTAATGGTAATTTCGTGCTGTGAATTTTCAATCATTGACAACAATGTTGAAAAGTTATGAATTGTGCTCTTCATTTTTTTTTGGTAACTTTTCCGCTATCTTTATATCTAGAGACAGAAATTGGATAGATAGACTTTCACGAAGCTTCACTGAAAATGAACATAAAAGTCTTATCAGTTTGTTGAGTCATAATCATAGTTCGTTGAAATGTTCAACCGTTTTTGATATCACTTCACTATTATAACCGTAACTTTCGTGAACAATTTATGCAATTGTTACAATTTCAAGATTTTCATTCTATCAGTATTTAGTATCTTTCGAATTTTCCAACTTGACTGGAGATATCAGAGAATCAAGATGAAAATGTTTGAAACTCTATTCCACTACCATCATTATTGATATTTCTATTTTATCCACTCAAATACATCAGAGGTTAGCTCTATTTATTCTTGCTAATAGTTCGCTTAAATCGAAAATCAGAAATAAAGGGTGATCAGCTTAAACTGTTAAACCACAAGACAAAAATATATTTTTATATTGAAATCAATCTTTATAGGAGCTAGCAGTTAGCCACTAATGTCTTTTAATACTGTCTGGAAATCTATTATTTTCTCTACACGTTTCGCAACATAATACTTCCAAAGTCTGGCCACAAATTGTATTGTCTGTAGTTATCCTTTTTATGTTGGAATAATTTTTGATAAATCGTTAGAAACAACATACGCTGGCAGTTTTCGCACCTTCTGGTGAGCTTTCTATTGGGGCCAAGTATTTGAAGGATTGAAAGAAATTGATTTACAACCAATTGAAAAGATCCTTCTTTCATAGGTATTTTAAATGATTCAAATCCCATTCGAATTGACTACAAAGTTTACCGAATAAATTTAAATAAATCTTACTAAAGCCCCTATGGTTGTTTATAAATTCCAATTTCCGTTACACTTTACAAACTATAATAAAAGTAATACGGTGGTGAATCGAATGTTGGGTGTTTCTTGACAGATTTTATACACTTTTTATATAATGTGATAAATCTACATGTATACACCTATACAATGGAATTATTTTAAATGTTGAAATATTATAAATAACACAATGTTAAATTAAAATTTATTACAAGTTGTATGTTATCACATATGTTACGGATAGAGCAATGTTGTAGTTTCTCTAAACTTTGTTTTACACTAGCCTTCGTTTCATTTATCTAGAAAATAATGTGATAAAACTACTAAAAGTTTCACTATAAAACTAAACATTTTTATTAAATCAGAAATTGCAGCTGCAACATTTATTTATAGATTAAATCTGTATGTCACTCAAGAAGGTTGATATCTCAAAAATAAAAATGCTGTGAGAAATTGTCGAACAGTAGTCGATATCTAAACGATTACAACTAAAACCAAACTGAAATTGCATGTTCGGAGGGATAATACACACGACCATCATTCCTTTAAAATACAGACAAATCTCTTCGGAGTGTAGAGTTAGGGATAAAAGCCTTTCAAATGGTTTTGTTCTGTTTTGTTTAACCATTCAGAACAGCCATACTTTTCTTGTTTCAAAATCTTGTCGTAAAAAATTATCTTAAGCTTAGCACATACAATCCAGTTCCCTAAGTTTTACAATAAATCATCATCATCATCATCATCATCATCATCATCATTGAAAATACAAATTGTATAAAAACTATACACGTTATACATTCTGATATATTTGAAACGTTGTAAAAGTATTGAAATATGATTTAATAATGTTCCAATTCCATCCACCTGTAGAAGAAATACTGAACACGCAAGATCATACATGTTTAATTCGTTACAATTTTCTAGAGCTTCGTCTCGAATAAAAGTATTAATGAACTGTAGCGATATTACGGTATTGTGAGAAGAGACACCAGTGGGTCGCACGTGTTTGTAGGTAACATTGCCAAACTTGCTGGTGTACTTTCTAGGAGTAATCAATAGTAGATAAGTTGTTATATATTGAAAGTGTATTTTTATATTCGTTTTATCTATAATTAATGGAATATTTGTTTGTGATTCAGATATTTATCAGAAATTTCCATGAATCTCACTACAAACTGAATAAATCAACTTATTGCAGTTTAAAATTTATTAATTTCCAAATATTTTGATAAAAAATTATGGGAAAGATATTTATTTCTTTTTATTCAGTCAATATTGGCATCATGCCATTTCCGAAATATTCTCACAAACAATACATATATACACCGTTTTTCTTTGAAAATAATTCATTTCTATTTACTATAATCATATTAATAGAGGATCAATATTATCATATTTCCATACATTTTTTTTCTTCTTTTCTTTTCTAATCATTCGAGTTCGTGTGTGTGGGTTTCTGTTGAGAATTCTAACAGATTTCGTATAATTGCCAACACATAAATCAAGATATCTTTCAGTTGGTTTTTATTTGAGAGAGAGTCGTTAATTTTCCACTTAACAGACATGACTGGCAGTGGAAAAAAGTTTCTATTATTGTTTTATTTTTAGTGTGAAACATGTAACGTAGGTTTTTTTATTTATAAATATTCCCAATTTATCTACGTGTTGTTGATTATGAATGTCTTTGCTAAATTTTTAACTGTTTGTTCTATTTTCGTATCGTTTCAGGTGTCACCGTTTTGCAAAATTTATAAATTTAGAATTTTTAGCTAAAACATAGAAAATCTGTTATGGACAACAGGTTATTCCTAAATCGTCATCTAGGCTATTTGTCACCAGTTCAACTCATTCTCTCTAAATTCGTTCAAACCAACATAAAAGTTCGTTTCTCTAACCGACTTGTGGACGAATAAATTGGATGACAACTTAGTCATTCGGAAGCTGAAAATTGTTGAATATTTGACATCCATCGACTGGCCTTATTGGTTTTTCGTAACAAAAGTAACAAACTACTATTTAATGGATCGTTTGTTTCTATTCTTTGTTTTTGCATAAATTCAATAGTTCCAATATGAAAAATGCTTTTACATTATCCATTACAACTATTTATAAAGGTTTCCTCTTATTGTCGAACAATTCCAAGAGCTTGAAAGCATCAAATTAACATCTATTTTTAACCGATCTATTCGATTTCGAATCAGGTCACAACATTTAAATTGCCAATCTTCATCAAATGTGCTATTCGGAATGTTGTGGAATTTCCTGTGATACATATACAAAAAAAAAATCCATTTTTAAATGGACCTTTGAAGAAGATACCCTTTAGATATTTAAATTTTCAATTTTAAATCAGATCTTTGGGTAAATTTGAAGACGTTTTTTAAATTCGAAATCTCCTTCGTCACCATCTTCTTTTTTCTGCTCTAGTTGGTATTGGATTTCTTAAAACGTTCTCAATAAACTATGTAGATGACGGTTAATTTTGTATTGTTTTCACGGGAAAATGGATAGAAATTTATATTTAGTAAATCCATTATAAGATAAAGTAAATTTCAATGTTATTTGTCTATGGATAAATTTAGATTTCAAACAAAAATATTCGGTTTTGTTTAACTGAAAAACGGAAATTAGCTTTCAAGTCAACTTTTTCTGTATAATTCTGATGGTAAATAGTTTTTATTGTTATAAAAACTAATATTCAAAAATTTGGCATTGTCCAGTTCTCTAATAAAAAATTTCCAGACTTGCATTTTAATTTTTGGGAAAATCAACAAAACAAACCTTCTGGTCATGAGTACATTCAGAGTTTAATGGTGTAACTTGAGGCAATTCATAATTGCAACACAACTTCCCTTCAAAATCGATTGCAATTCGAATTGCATGTGAATATCATAAATTCACTGTCATTTGCGTCAATACAAAGGCGTATGTTTAAGTTTGCCTACACTGAAAAGTATAGGCGTTTTAGTTTTTTTATGAATGAATACTTGTTTGTGATTGATGTGTCTATACTTAGAATTTTACTTACCTATTAACCTTGAACTGTTTGTTTTCTTTTGTTTTGTTTGCACTTTACGTATTTAAAACAGTAAATCCATCAACAGTGGGAAACGGAAATCGAGACATATTTAGATAAATTGGAGAATTGCCAAAACTATACGTTAATACAAATAACACGAATTATTTTCAAAACAAAAACATGTCTCTATTGTAATAATTGTAATTAATGCAAAATCTTCGTCATTTAATTGATTATTCTGTTATAAACACAAAGTGTACAGATTCTGGTCACGTTCCTTCTGCTCTACATGTTGATGTTAAATTATCCAAATAAGTAACTTTATCGTCATTGAGTCGCTTGCATGTTGATAGATTCAGTATCGATTACACTGTCGTCTCCGTTAATCCATTTCCTGACAAATGACAAATTAAAGACTGTACAAAGTATAGTTTCGAAGTTCGCCTTTTTGTTTGAGTTGTGGGTTGTGGGTTGTGGGTGAAGAGTAAAACTAATTTTGTAATCTTTAGCAAGTCGCTTTTTTCAACTGTTTTAAACTTCTTGAGTTTTAAATCACACACACAAAAAATAGATTTATGATGAATGGAAGTTGATTATTTTTTATTTGTCAAGTTACTTTATATAAACGAATTTTGAAAATAACGTTAATTGCTCTCATAAAAGTCATTTTTGAGTGGATCAAAAATTTTAAAATATTTTTTTTTTGTTTTGTTTGAATATTCTCCTTGTTTGTGAATTTACTTTAAAACAATTCTTTACTGGTAAATATTGATTTTATAATAAATTGTTTATTGGTTCATCATATTTACATCGAATAATTTTCAGTTTTCTAGGCGTTAATAAAGTAATTTTCCAATTATTGAACTTTCAAAAATGCATCAACAAGCTGTTATCAATCCAAACAAGTTTGAATATTTTGAATTTTATCTCCGAATGTAACAATAACAGGCAGAATTAGGGAAAAATTGTTTTTTTTTTTTTGAAAAAAAACAATCAAAAACACTCCAAGTTCTGTATCGAAAAGCGGAAATTTTAAATCCAATTCCAATTAAGGCCTTTTACCTGTCGAATGATATACCTGACCGAATACGATATCGCTTTAGTCTTTGTGTTTGTCCAAATTTTAATTATAGATTAGTCAATCAAAAAAAAAAAAAACATTAAAGGATCGAACGGGAACTGGTGTACACTTATTTGGCAAAACGGTATTTTACTGACTAAAAAGATTAAAACGATTGGTTTGATTTTAATAAACGGCAATTTTTTGGTTGAATCGACAAAATCGCAATAAACTGAATTGAAAATACTATTAAATATCAATTACTCACACTATTTATATATTTTTGCTTCCTAATTTGTTGTTTTTTTCTATCCCTGATACGTGTAATGTAAAAATAATTGTTCAGATTGTCGAAATAGGTCAGTATTTCATTTCGACTTTATTCTATTTTGTTTTTGTTTTTATAAATAGTTCAATGTAGTATTAGTTTCAATCGATAAATCAAACATACGTGCCTAGTGTATGACAATAATAGTAAAGACGGATTGTTTGATAGAATTTCCGGCAACACGATTTTTCCAAGTGCAATACCTGAAAAATCACATTTTTGTATTCTACACATATCACCGCATAGTTCGTATACAATCCGGTATGGTCCTTCTAGAGATTATTACGTTTATTATTACCAATTTCAAAAGATCAAAATGAATGTTAAATTGCATTGAAATAGGTTAACTACAGGTATTTGCTGAAGTTTGTATAATATTGATTAATAAATATGAGTAATGGTTGATTTTGTAACAATAATGTCAAGTTGTTGGAATTAAATAAGTTGATGCTAAATGAAAAATAATTGGGAAATACCAGAGCAATAAGACGAATTACATTGATCAAGTATTGTTTACGGAATAGAGAGTCTCTTAAACGCTTCCATCCTATTATTTCTATAATCCTGATTGATTTCCGAGTGCAGTTTGAATTTTTCCCCATTGCAAAATTAGATTGATTATATCAGCCTAATAAATAGACTTATTTGAAATTAGAGCAAGTTATTTAAGTTTCAATTACCGTTATTACATCAATTCCGTAAATTTTCGTTTGTAAAAATGGTGGAGGCGCCGGGGAAATCGTTATTAACCAAACACAATAGTAAACGTTTAAATACAGTTGGAGTGTAAACGACCTTGCTAATTTTGATTATTAAGATGGGAATTCACTCTATTTAGAGCAGGTAATGGAAATTTGAAAGACACTGTACAATTGTAAATCTATTACAAATTTCGTTAAATAATAATTCAAAACTGATGTTTAGTAAAAGTTTGACGACAGTTGTTTATAGTTTCCAAAGAAGTATCTCGAATGGAAGATGGAAAATTTTGATGTCTCGTTTCATATAAATAGGAATTATACACATACAAAAAAAATATAATTGGAATTGTTCATGTTTAATATTCGATCGTATCGAATCGATAAATTAAAAACAATTTTCGGTCCAACAATTGTTATTTCAAACCAATACACAACAATTTAATAGAATTTGTAGATGGTATGATCGACAATTATGACCAATAAATCCAAATCTCTTGTCACATACAATTACAGATTGTTGAATGAAACATTAGTATGGATACAGATTAGTTTTTAATTTTAGTATGCATAACTAGTCTACAGTTAGCTTAAATAGCTTTTATTTTTGTTGAAAATCATTTATTCAACATAAAATTGAAATAGTTTATGGCTGTAATAATAATAAATACGTCCAAACTGTAAACATGCATGACGTTAGTGGTGGTTGTATTTATACTTTGTCAAAAAACGAATACCAATCTCATAATCAGACGAAAATTTTGTGGAAATTCATTTTAATATAAGGTATCTAACAGGAAATGAAAGTTTCAATAGGCTATTGAAGCAGTAGAAACTGTTTGATAATTATCACAAAAACGAAAAGTCGTTAATAAAAAACATCCAGTGATTCTAGACTAAAAAATTAACAACTTTGTGGAATATTTGTCATTTACAGATTACGTCGAAAAAGTAAACAACATAAGCATCTTATTGTTTGAGGATAAGGACAGTAGAGTACAATCATAGCACTACATAAGAAAAAATTAGCCTTTACGTCCGTGCTGAGGATAAGAAAACATCAAGAACCACAGAAGGTGACATTTACCATCTTTACGTATCAAATCAGGCCTAATAAAATTTTTTTGTTGAAACGTGCTGTATGGATGGCTAAAGCTTTCAATTTCTTAAACACAAGATTTATACGAATGATACGCTTTATGTTCTGCTTTTAAGCGGTCTACTATCGTGTACAACGTTTCTACTAAGAGCAAAAAGCAATGAGTATTCTTGTACATAAAAATGCAACAATCTATAATAAACCGAGCGACCAGTGCGTTATTTCAAAGTTCTCAAACATTTACTTTGCAGAAAGATATTCTAACGCTATAGAGATGCACAAACGTGTTTATGAGTTTCAATCATTAAGAGTAAAAGTTTCTCTAATTTTGAAAATTTGTAATAAAGTACCTATACACTCATAAAGATACGTAAAACACTCTCAAAGAAGATGATGTTGTAAATGGAATTTTTAACATTTTATTTCAAAAAACAGTAGAAATTGCTGTTATTCACTATCAGATCGATGGAATGAAAGTGGTTTCCTCATACGATGGGGCTGACATAGATATAAAAAAAATAATAATAAACAATCGAAATAAATAACTGTTGATAGGTGACCATTTGACTGTGAACCTGCAATGTACATTAATCATTCTCGAATATCTCAGCTTTCATAAATCACAAAATACAAACATCATAGATGCATACGAACACAACAAATCATCATCATTATTATTATTATTATTGTAGAAACGAAATATTCAATCTACACAATAGACAATTATGTGTACCTACGTATATAGATCTCGTATCCACATTTACGCTTAGGTCAACATTTACTTTTGTAATTCAGTTGTAAAATGTTGTTTCATGTAATTTCGTTGTATTTGTTGAAATTGGGTAATAGTAGAATACTATCAAATAGTAGAGAAAGAAGAATAAACGTTGATTAGACTACAAATGAGGTGGATTTTAACATTTTACAATAATCTACCAATGAGGATTGTTATAGAGAATTGTGTATTTGAAAGTTTTGCTTTAAATGTCTTCAATTTTACAAATCGTTCAAGCATAAACGACAAGATTTCAGTGTAACAACTGTTTATTCAAGGGATATCAAATTTATCAGATTGAATATAACGTTTTGGTATAGTTTCATTTTCAGCGTATTTTTCGTTATTTGTATCGTTGATAAAACCTAGGAAATTGATTTTTTCTGTATTTGTTGTACTTATTATCAAAATAAATTGGTTTAAAATTGAATCGATATCAAATTAATTCACGTTATTTATTGGTATGAAAATTTGTTAATTCTAAGCAAAAAGAATTGTGGAAAAAATGTTGAGAGAAAAACAAATTTACGGAAAATCGAGAATTTCAGTTTAATTCAGCTAATACCAATCGATATAAAAGTCTTCTTCTGATTTCATGGGAAGAATAATAATTGACCAGTCAATTTTCATTCCATTAAAATTAAATATACCACGCGACAAAATCATCATCTATCATAAAAGTTTAATAAAAAAAAAACTGTTTTATATTCAGAATAAAAGGTAGTTTAGGTCAAATAATCCACGTGCCAGTAGGAAAAACTAACAATACAAACTGTAGAAGGAAACAAATCGTTACAGTTGACTTATTGATTGATGATTTCTAATGATAAGAGAATATATGGATGAATACAATGTTTTTAATATAATTGTTGCCTATAACTTTTACTGGATCTGTATAGTGAAGAATTGTGTACACGTTTTCCAATCTGATAATATTCTGCCAACGAATTTCAACGAATCTACATTTCCTTTAAATTTAATTTTAATAGAACAACATACAACAATATCAAATATATTCAACTCGCAATTTACATGCAAGTAGTCATTGTAAATTCTAAAATATTGCTTCAATACATCTTGCTTTAAATCTCAATCTTCTAAAACTAATAGAAAATGGAAGGAAATGGAAATGTAGAAACCAAAGGAAATTCTCAACATGTAAGGATAACAGGGACGGTGTGGAAAGGGCTAACGTTGATATACGTATACAGTATTTTTACTACACCCTCTTAACTATAAAACAACTGTTTCTATACTAAAAAATCAACTACTGTAAATAAATGCACAAGTAACTGTGCCAAAGTTTACTTCTGCAATTTACAACGTTACTCTATTTTTGTATTAACGGGTTTATAAAGCAAAAGATAACCTTCTTCACAGACGTACAGGCTCTAGGTGACTGTTTAAAGATCTTATAACGGCAACGTTTCTGCTGTTGTAATTACCTACGGTATTAAAATCAATGCGATCAAGTCAAAACAGACACCTGGCTGCCTCAACAACTATTTCAATGAAACCCAAATTCGATTAAACTTTATGATTATAATAATATTGCTATTATTGTTAAGTAAATCCTTCCTACATCTCTAATACATTAAATATTTTATCATCTATACACATCTACATGTGTATAAGGAAGATACGACTTACGGGCGCCATTCTACTATAACGTTGATTCTGCTGTCATTTAATTTGACACTTCATCTACCCTGAAATAACGTATAAGCTCTCGTCAAGCACATTCTACCCACACATTACCAACTGAAAATCGTATTTTCACTGATACGCCGATTAATTTCCTTCATTCATTCATTCGTTCATTCTTTCATTCATACGGATCTTGAAATAACAATGAAAAAGAAAAATTACTACAACCAACCACACGTCAACTAACTAAAACTAGACTTGTTAAACAAACAAAAAAATTGTTGTTAATGAGAAGATGGATAGATAAGAGAAGAAAAAACAATCATTTTCAACGAACAATGGTTTTAATTAATAGGATTTTAACAGGCTTAATTAGAATTTTTGATCAATATCTATGTGTTGGTGTAGAATTTTACAATTCTATTATCACTGATAACAGATGAAGCTGTACTACAAGAAAACTTAATATTGATATTACTACTAAAGTCACATTCATCATAACAGATTGTTCGAAATCTATATGTTAGCTGATTGGGCGAAATCCAACTCAAATTTTTATTATATTATGTTGTGATGAAAATGCAAAATGTAAAAAGAAAAAACTTAAAATATGAAGTTTGTTCGGTTTACAGTTTGTAAAATTCATGTTGCGGAACCAAAAAGATTGGAACTTGTGCCAATTTTTTTCTTTTTGTAAAGATATGTTCTGTCTCTACATTGGCAATGCGATAACTTAATTTCCCGTTTCCA
Source organism: Lydus trimaculatus (assembly GCA_037414755.1). Classification (NCBI taxonomy): domain Eukaryota; kingdom Metazoa; phylum Arthropoda; class Insecta; order Coleoptera; family Meloidae; genus Lydus; species Lydus trimaculatus. The sequence goes on along the minus strand of JAZBGY010000214.1, from coordinate 24,613 downwards.
TAAGAAAAAAAAATCTTATTGTTTCTCTTCTAAACACTGTCAACTTCAATAATAAAACTTTTCAACGACACGAAAATGTTCGATTTTCACAAAATATTATTACGTAAAGATTGAGATATTTCTGTTTTTGACACCATTCTTATATATAAATTCACTGTTTTGTGATAAAAAAATAAAAAATGATGATGATGAATAGCAGCTCATCAGTCAGACTTGTTTTGATATGAAAGCTTTGTTTTCAGGTGGATCATTTAATCAAAATACATAGACGAACAACACAAGTCAATCGTCAATAACAAATGCTAAACGTTATTTGAAGTGAATGGTGGGCGAGGTACACATGTCCTCAGCCCGTAAAGTGCCCCAATCAGTGGGGCTATGCGTGAGCTAGGCTGTCCCACGCTCCAACACCTGACCAGGGATCAACAGCCCCACATTCATGTACACCCCTTGCTCGAAGTTGACGGTAGGTATTCCGAAAACTACTTTTTTTTGTTTTTTTTTTCTTTGTTTTAAACAAACAAAACGTGGTTGATATTATCAGTAGATTTCCCGATTAGGTCGTCAAATGGGAAATGGTAATTTTAGTAAGTTTTTGTTTATATTTTCTATCTTATCTAAATTGAATACAGATTGAAATAATATGACAGCGCTATTCAGCATAGAAACAATAATCGATTTGATTTGTAAATGGAGCATATATCGAACACCAGCTTTTTCATATCAGAAACTTTTCAACTTTGTCACAAATTCGCCAAAAAATAACAGAGTTTCTCTGAGAAGAAAAACCAAATAATATTTATAAATTTTTAACAGAGATATTCACACAGAATTGGAAAACCGTAATTTTCTACTTTTCTCCAGTTGATTTAATTCACATGGGATGTTTCTCAACAATGTTAACACGGTCATATGGGTTGTAGTGCTGTATTATTCAGTTCTAATGATATCTGGCTACTGCACAATACAACAAAGAGGCTCTATTGTGATTTCCATTATTGTTTATTGTACACTTACTTAATATTAATCCTTTAACCTAATTTTTGGTTAGTAAAACATCATAGATTTCTCTTATCTAGAAATTGTTCGATCTATTAATAAGAGGCGATACAATTAACAAAATAATAACGTGAGTTCATATGGGGCACAGTTATTATCAAATACTCCCTCTACATCGAATTGGTCTGTTGAATTAATCAGGATAGGAATAGAGCCAATAAATACAGGGAAAGCGGTATTTGATTTTTTTTTTATTAAAGCTTTTAGGCGACGTCTCTGCTAACTTTACGTATCAGAATGTTTAATATGACAGTTATATAAAAAAAATATCGAAATTCTCGATTTATCGTTTCTAGTGGATTCTGAACATTTTATTTAAAAATCGTATTCATATCACAATACGAAAATTTGAAGGAATATCTCCGTCACATTATGAATAACGTGAGCAATTTTCAAGAGTAGAATATGCACAAAAGTCAACCAAAAAAACCAACTATAATACCTAATAATTCCAGTTGACAACATTAAGCATCCTATTGTTGAAATTTGAAAGAGTCTCTTTTTTTTTGTTATCAATTTACAGGACACGTTTTCTACATTTATAAAATGGGATACCAAAAATAGTTTCGAAATAGTTCGATTAAATCCATATATATTCGATATAACCCCGGTTTTTTTTCCGTTGGCATTGTAATTTAAATATTCAACTTTGCACAAATGTGTACCACCGGAGGCACGTTACAGAACGAAATACTTTCCCGTAAAATACTACCGGAATGTCGTTGGATAGAAAATACAAATATAGAGTGAATAAGTAAGAAAAAGAGAGATATAGAATTTAGAAAGGAGCAGCTGTTGTTCACACCTGCTACAGCTTCCAAATTGCTCCAGCATTTCATATGCCCTTGTGTATCTTTCTTGTGACATTTTTTTTTGTTGTTGTTGTTGTTGTTCTTTGTTTGTGTTTGAATTATTTGAAAACAGCAACGTTGTCGTTATATGATTATTGTTGATTCTTACTATTGACAAATAGATGAAATAAATAAAATAGAATTATTGGATTTATTTTATTGTTTTATGTGTTTTATTGGTAAATTTCCATTGTGTACGCTATTCTCATCTATAGTTATTTGAAGTTTAACAAAAATAAATCTGGTCTTAGTTATAGGAAACTATTGAAATTCTAGACAGTGTGCTGCAATAACACCCCATCCTTAAGCTTTCAAATTAACGTTACTTTTCTTTGATGTTTAGTATTCATAGAGGCGAAATCCAGCACGTCTGACCATAAAATATTAACTAAGAGATAGACGGAAGTGTTGTAAAGTAACGAAAAAACTAATTAATCTTTTTTCATATTCTCTCTCTATATTATATCACTAGTGATGTTGTTGATAAAAGTGAAATTACAAAGTTTAGGTTACCAACGTATATCCTGATAGCCAATGGAAACTTTAATTATAAACTTTTTGTTGTTAACAAGACGACAAACAATTTTCATACAAATTACTCATTTAAATTCAAACGTATTAGTTTGTCAATCAATAACTTGAAAAGTTTTCCATTTAAAATAAATAAAAGAGAAATATTTAAAATGAAAAGTTGAAAATTCGTGTAATGGGAGCTGATATATAGAGATGAGGGAGAAATGCTAAAATTTTCATATGAATTAATGATTTGGAAAACTAAGAAACGAATTGAGTTGCTTAAGGAACTTTACAGTATTATACAAGCATATTATTTATAATTCATTCGTTAATTTATTCGAAATTAACAATTTTAACGATTTCATAACTTCCATAATTATTTACATAAAATATACCACTTAACTTTACTTTTAAGGGTAAAAAAAGAAAAAATTCAATTTGTCAAAACACACATAATTATCCGCGGTCGGATTTAGGTGTTTTACAGTAAACATCTTAAAAGTAACACCTCTGATCAGCAATTGAGAGTTGCGGGTTTGAATCCAGGCACGCATTACAAAATGAAAAATAGGCACAAGCTTATAAATGAACATGCTTCCAGACAAGTCTTGTGTCGTTTTTCTCCTGAAAACTTCCTCTTATTTTCAGTTGTAGGATTAAATGGGACACGCGGTATGTTCTATCGTCTTCGCTAGAATTTCCAGTTACGCAATTTGGTCAATTAGAAAGTTTTAATTTTTCAATCAAAGACAACGGAATACACATCAAATTCGGGCATTAATTGATTAACTTGACTGTAAAAGCTGGAATAATTACTACCAAACCACAATAAATCTAATAAATAAACTTTAGTATTGTTAAGATCAGATTTTCAATTAAAATTTTATTGCAGTTATTAAAATTGATTGAGACTTTATATCCAATCGACAATAAATCTTAATTTATTCTCCATATTATGGTTGTATATTGTAACAAAATAAACCTTGAAAGGGATGGTTCTTATTATATAGTCACGAATCTCGGCTTAACGTAAACCAATTCTGTTTTAATGTTAGATTGACATTCACCACCACTTCTCCTGTATTTCTCTCATCCTCATTTTATTGTTGAAACGATTTCAACAATAAGGCGTGGGTTAGTTAAACTAAACTCTCAAAGGGATCAAGATTGCATATTCATTACAAACAACTACATGTACACAATATAAAATAGATATCTTCCAGTTTATTCCACAATCTTTCGCTAAATTTCTTTGATTTTAACTAGTTAGAATGGTGCAAAATTAATAACTTAGAAATCAGTCAAATGTACTTGATATGTTTCGTACACATAATGCTGTAGTTGTACACCCTAGTGAATTCCAGTATGTTAAAATTTACTGATATGGTCTATAAAAGGGGGTGACCCTAAAGTACCAAGGGAATTTACATCTAACACAAATTGTTAATATTAGCTAATAAATCATAAATTATAGCAACATATTTCTCATACGACCAGCCACGAAACTGTGTAGACTGTGGAGAGAACAGAAACTTTGTACAGAACTAGAATTATTCTTCAAGTCTATAGTCTATAGTCTGTAGGTTTTCTTTATTAGTTAGTTGATAATAATTGTTCATTATTGCAGAGCTGGAGAAGAGGAATCCTCTCGCAGCGCAGACAAGTTACTGCGCAGAGCTGGAGGAGTTGCAGGAACTACTCCACTTCCCTGAAGAGGTTGCTCTGCGCCTGGCCGACACTGAATACCAACTATTCTATCAGGTAAATCATCAAATACAATAAACTTCAATGTACAACTTGCGTTATAATTCTAGAATAAATTAAATAAGAAAAAAAACCTAGACGCATACGATTTCGATTATTTCCAACAGTAACCTTTTCGGTTATTAATTGGTAGCCTGTGATTTGTTGATTCTATAAATTTAGAAATCTCATTATTAATTCAATACTGATTTCTTTTCGTTCTACTTTCTTTAAATAAATCACTTATCCAAAAATTATCTATCTCAATGGTAATAATTCAAGATACCAAACAATCATAAATTGTTAAAAGGGAGAAAAAAATAATTGAAGAGAAGATGGAATGAGGAAAAAAATTGGAATTCGTTACAAATATAAGTTAAGTCCCCTTTAAGGGCTCTTACTAAGACTTAATTTGATGTTTTGATCTTACTTTATTGACTCCTAAATGAACTTTGATAATTATTGCGATCTGAAGAGATTACAAAGAATTTGTTCAAGTTTTGTGTGTACTGATCGTTACCTGATCAGAATTCTCTGCTTTATAAGCTTTACTCTTATAAACTCTATTGGAGTTTTCGTTAATAAAAGTTCAATAGAAGTAATATTATCTCGTTGATATGTATATGAAAGTAAAAGCGATGAGAACGAGAAATTCTTCCTATTTTGTTGTTGTAGTCATAACTGAAAGTATGATTTATAGTTTCAGAGCTGTCTTGTCTAACTTAAACAGTTCTTTTCTTTTCTATTATACAACCGTTACAGAAATAGATTCCTTCAACAATCTTGACGTTCTACTTTCAGCTACTGTTATTATGAATTCTTAAATCATAGGCTATTGCTTGTAGTTTCACAATGTTATGAAAATAATTTGAAAATTACAGGAAGTTTGTATTTAATTTTTTTCTAAATTCCTTGCATTTCAAACGACTGACTAAATTCGATGTAAAAAAAGACAATTTACAACATCTTTAAGCAACTAGAATGTAAAAAAAGCATGAATAAATAAGCAATGAATTTTCTGAAAAGACGAGCCAACAATCAATCTGACAAGCTGTCTAATGCAAGAAATCTACATTTCAAAGACAAGAAAATTCTATTGAGAATAATTTTGATGGAGTACTATTAAAATTTTACAGGTTCCACCAATCGATTATTTGCGGCAGGTGACCTTGGACCTTGGGGGAGCTACGGGCACATCTGCCGAAAATCTTCCCGGCAACTCCTCCACCAGATCTTCTGTAGCTACACTCATCAAACGTTTCAACGAGGTTTGTTCAAAGCCAAAATTCATAATCCTACATTGTTTGTATAAGAAATGTGTACAATTCTAATGGTTAACGTATGTACCTAGGGTTTTTTTCATTTTATCTCTGCAATTTCGTTCTGTTTTCTTTGCCACAAGGAAAATGTGGGTAAATGAATAGAATGGAAAATGTTGTATTACGTTCTTTTCTTTTATTTTTTATTTCCGTATTTTACGGTGGTGTATATTATTTTTATTTCCCCCATTTTATATGAAGGATTTTAATCAATGTAACGTTGCAAAAATTCTCGCTTGTTCCAAACGTCCGAAAACAGGAAATGGAGAACTTCCAGCAAGAGCTCCTCTCTTATTTAGACCGCTATTACTGCCAATCTTTCTCATTTATAACACACAATTACAAGGATTATTTCAACAAAAATCAATCCAAATCTTAACTTAAACAGTTTAAGCCTGTCAGACTATCTTTGATCTTGAGCGATTATTCGCAATTTGCTTATTGTATCGGTTTTTTCAATGAAAACCAACAATAACATCGTTTGTAACTGCATAGATAAGAAACATTTAGAGTTTAGAGCATCATTATTCTTTCAAGTTGATACAGTGGCTCCTTTAGAACAGTCTCTAGTAACCCTTTATGTCTACACTTCTCAACTCTTATCGTTCGTTTATTTGTTATTACAAGAGCCGTTTTTTTTTTTTGACAAACACATTCAAAGAGTTTTTTGATTGGAATAAAATATTTTTATCTATTTATTTATGTTTTCGGTATTTTAAGTTGATACATCGCGTTTCTATAATTTTTTATTGTCAGTCTGTTTCTGTTTTTTTTTTCTTCTTCTTCTGAACCTTTTTTTTATTCCTATACTGCTATCCTATACTAAAATAAATCAAACAATTTGAATGCATTAGGTTAGTGCGTGGGTGACACAACTGATTATATCTCAGCCTACACACGATGCCAGACGCGCCGTACTATCCTGTGTCCTACGTGTGGCGTTATCCTGTTGGAACATTGGCAATTTTAATGGAGCTATGGAAATTATTGCCGGCCTCAAGTAAGTATTTCAAACACCTCTTTTTTTTATTTGGTTTTAAATTGAAAAAAACAACATTATTTAATTCTATAGGTAGGAAAATAAAAGCTTTATGTATAGGTACATACATACACATCTATTAAAATTGCTTTTTTATTTATTTAATTTTTTATTATTATGAATAAATCAATTTAATTGAAACTGTGTGATCCTCAATTAATTTAAAATTCATTTAATTTTACATATTTAGTAATTAAAATAAATCGTATTAAAGTGGATTAATGTATAAATCACACCGATAAAGGTTAAATTATTCGAGAGATAATGTTGGCTTTTTGGGACCACTCAAAGTACTTAAAACTCCTAAAATGACACAACTATAACTGGCTTTAATAAGAATTAACAAGAATGTTGTTAATTTAAACAATAAACCGAAGTTATTTAAACGAACATACTCATTCCCGGCGCACCCACCATTTTTCGCCGATTACTATCTTCATTGTAGAATTAAAGCTGAATTTAGATGGATCGAATAATTTAGTGAATTTAGTACTAAATCATTCAACATAATCATTTTTATAAAACAAATAAGTGTGCATTAATTAGTAGTTTAATATTTTAACAAATAAGAAATCACCATGGTCGCCTCTAAATAATTAGGAGTTTCTCTCATTTAGATACAGCCATCTGTCGATCTTATAACGTTTATTGATGGATTTCGATTAACGAATTACGTCTCAAATCTCATCTTTTAGGACTCGACTTTTTTGTTGAGCGATTCACGTTCGTAACCTCCTTCTTTTAAGTCTTCTATGTTGTTTTTTCTTTGTATTCAACATTCTAATATGATCATACGCTCCAAATTCGCTATAAAACCTGCTACTAAATTGTAGTTTGTATTTGGCAAAAAATCTGCATAGTTTACGGTGAAAAAGTGTTTCTAAATGTTTATTAAGTTACTGGCAAGCTTTTATAACGAAATTTCTCGTTAAGGTAGTTGCTTTTGTCGTATGCGCCATTTTTGCTTGTTTTCATCCTATTTAAGAATGTAATTGAGTAGTTTTATAGTTTACTTTACAGAAAATTGGTCTGTTTTCCTGGTTTGAATTTACCTCTTCTATTTCTACTTTATTAAATTATGGAACTATATACGTTAATGTTTGTGGTTGTTTTGTTAAATGCATGAGTGTGGCGTAATCTGTTGTAAGAATAAATGAAGTTCATTTTCAATTTTAAATTCAAGTTTCAAATCTACCCACACGAAAATATTCAAATGGATCTTTCTTAACAAGTTCAGTAATTACACAGCTGGCAAGCTTTATGTCCATGCTTTCGTTTTCTCCTTGATGTTTGCCTTTCTCTTTTCTAAACACTCTTTAATTGATGGTGGTAAAAAACAATGCTTCTAACTGCTCATTAATGAACTTTATTCGATTACATCACTCAGTGCATACATATATACCTACAATATTTTGATGAAGATACATGAAAAAGCCCAATCTTTTTATTTCTATAATTCCATTTATTAAATACAATAGCTTTGCGTGTCATTGTACACCCAACAATGAAAAATTAATTTGTAAATTTCACAAACAGATCAAAGAACAAGAACACATTGTGTTTTGTACCGCCAATGCATAATTTAATATTAAACCCGGATCAAGTTTAATTTTCACAAAAATTCGTTCTTTATTTTCTTCTTTATTGTCCGTTTATTAATTCTTTAAGAACGAAATTACCTCATTCGTTAGTAAGAAGATTTTTTCCCTCTTATTCTCAATATAATAATATTGAAGCTAAAATAAGAGTTTGTTGGATATTATCAATGTAAATTGAGTGTATGTACCTATTTAGTTATTATATAGTTATAAGCTCAAAAACATTCTTGTATAGTGAACAATCTAAATTCAGTAGATACACAGCTGAATTGTTGTTATTATTATAATAGAGACTCCGGAAGAACACATAACTGAACTAGCAAGGATGGCTTTTATAGTAGTAAAATATTAAACCTCTGCTTCCTTTAGGAATTTATATTATTCTCTATTTAAACATGATTTAACATGAAACTGGTAATAAAATGGTAATTTTATATTTTATACAATTAGGTATTAAATTAATAAAATTGAAGTATAAACAAATATTTGTACAATAAATTAAATACAATCTTACACATGGTATAATTTGAACAAATTTACGATTATTCCAACAAGAAATGGTATTTTATTAATAGAAAATTAAAACCAAAGGAATGCTTGATGTGAGATTACATTCCTTAAAGGCACTCTCTATTGAATACCATCGTAGTTCAAAGTAATGCCGGTACAAATTTATCATAAAACAAAACAATGTTGAACTATTGATGTAAGGGCAGGGGTTTCTTTCGGCCTCCAGCAGATACTAAAGAGTTGTAGGCCGGCGGAAACTACTTGCTCTCATGTCAAATTTTCTACAATTTTCCAATTAATCAATTAACAAAAACTATACTAAAATACTCGATTATATTTACCTAAATTTTATTTCAAATTTTTCCTGTTCTTAGATCGAACAAACTCAAACCGTTCTGGCTATCCATTACGGAGAAAGAGACGTTGCCAGTGTTGGACTTCTTATCGGCAGCGCTCCTTTCAGCCGAATATGATCGTGCCTTAAGCAGGGCCTTATCTATGGCCGAATGTCCAGTGGTGCCATTTTTTGGTGCATTCCTTAGAGAAGTTAGAGAAATTCTAGCATCAGGCCCACCGGGACATGATCCTGCCACTAGCACAGAATCTATACCACCACCACCGCCGCCACCATCATCATCATCATCATCATCAACGGTGAAACCGCCAAAGGCTGATTCGCGCAGAGATAGGGACCAACAGAGCCAGCAAAGACAAGTGGTAGGTGAGAGTGACTATTTTTGACACAAAGAGAAATCCTTCATATATTTGTTAATTAATGTTATTATTTCGCTTTATCCAAGTTTCATATTTTAAATAGATGTAAAAGTAAAATTCTCACCATTTAGGGAATAATGAAATTTTCCCCAGTATTATAGTCGGGCTACAATCAAATTAGTTTTCCAAATGAAATGCTGAATTTGTAGAATGTTTCGTTTTATTGCAGTTCATATCTGACTACAATGGTGAAGACCATCATTTCACGAAAATTGGACCCGGTGGTCTAATCAATTTAGAAAAAATCTATCGCACTCAAGCCGTAATGGACCATATCTCCCTATGCCATCAACATTATCATACCCGCAATCGTCTTTCACCAACCAATAGTCTTATTGAATATCTTAAGTGAGTCAAATTGAATTCAATTATCTTGCATTTCAAATTTCGCTTTTGTAAATTAAACGTACGAATAATTTCGTTTTTTTTTTCTCTTATTTTCTTTATTATTTTGTTGAGACAGATCGTCAACAGCCAAGGAGCAACGCGTTTTAGCCGCTGCACCACCACAAAGAACTGAATTAGACGCTGAATATGACTGTGATGTAGATGATTATCATCCTGTACAGCCGCTCGTTTATGATCATGGTGTTAGTTTTGTTTGTCTTTCATCTCCACTAACGAAAATCGATCAACATGTTATGCAGGTGAGTGACATTCTACCATTAGAATGAATTTTTTAAAGTAGCATCACGTAAATTCCCACGGCTATAATTCTTCCTCCCCAATCTCATCAAATTGTAACTCTTGTATATATATATAGGGTTTGCAAATCGATTCAGAAGTGTGAAAATTTAAATTTAAAATATACATATTCTAGAGTGACTGTATAAGTAGTTTTCTGGAGTTTCCACGTGCTGGAATAGATGACCTTGACCTAATTTCTGATTATGCTATTATCCAGCAAGCATCATAGCTTGTTAGCACTAATGAACTATTCAAAATTGTTTTCATAAATTTTTCAAATTTTTTTATGATTTTCATTAGATTTTACATCATGGCAGTACGGTAGTTTTATGGGAGGGTGTTGATGGGCCATCATCACCAGGTCTACGTGGTATATTGCTTTATTTACGTTTAGATCGTTCATCGACAACACTAACCTGGGTGCGTCCTAGTTGGAGTGGTTTAAAGGCTGGCAACACAAATGATTCAGATCCATTCTCAACTGATTTCAATTTATCGTTTAATCCTGAGGAGACTTTAGCACCAGGTCTGCTAACTAAACTAGCATTACAAGCAGCTGGTGAACAAACTAGTGGGACAACATTAGATGATGGGTATGTTAATTTAATAAACATTTACAATATAACTTTAGGATTTATGTCTCGATAAGGCAAATTTTCAAGTTTTACATGTATTGTAGCTTATTCGAGTCACTCAACAAGTTTACTATAAATTTAATTTAATATAAATCATTAAACACAAGCAACTCTTGATGTTAAACTTAAATTATAACTAATAAACAGAAGAACAAAACAATCGGCTTGAGCTTTTGATATATATTTGCAAATTATATAAATGCTTACTTAAGCATCTAATTAAACCTACCTATTACCTAATTACCTGTATGTTGACAGTAAATTCAACTAAATACTGATTTAATGAATAATTCCTCCTCTTGTTGCATTAAACTCCAAATAAATCCCTCAATTTAACCGTTTATAACACAAATAGATATCAGAATGTTACATCAAACTTTGATACTGTGATAATTAAATATTTGTACAGGGTGATGTTATTCAATTTTACAGTATCTCACTTATTTGTAGTCAGGATAAAACGAACTTTTTAAGATTAATGACAGCGATTCCTTATCGACTCAACTATCAAATTTGGACTCGAGTTGATACATATTTCAGAGGTTAGAATTGAGAAAAACACACAAACAGACGGACCCTTTGTCTGTTTTATATAATTATAAACAATAAAAAATCATTGTGCGTGACAAATTTTCACTCTGTTTTGCGACTGGAATCATCTAAAGCTCGTTTTGTTTCCTCTACCGATAAACTCTATTTGAGAAAACCAGCCTGTATATAAGTTACATAAATTGGTTTGGAATTCAACCGGAAATTAAACATTCGGCACCTCTAATCGAGAATATACAGCCCACTTTTGCATCCATTAATTCTACTTATTGAATTAGAAAAAAAAATACTTTTAACGGTGGCAAAAATTCAAGCCTACCCTCAAAAAAAAAAAACATGTTGACGTTTTAAAGGAAATCAAAAAGAATAATGGGGGCGAAAAATTGCTTTGAGAAAAATACAAAAATTTAATTAATTATAATTTTATGTTTCTGCCACCGGACAGAAGAGAAATTAAAACACACATTCAATAACAAAATTTCATTTTATTTTTTCGTCTTTATTTATATTCAATTGAATTAAAAGCTGTTTGCAATATGGAGTTCTTTCAAAATTTCGATTGTCTTCTCTTGAAATTTTCGATAATCTTTGAGTGCTTCAAGTTCACCTTCTAACTGCAACATTTTCACTCTATCTGCATTAATTTCTTCATCAGAATTACCATTGTTATTATATTGTTCTTGATTATTGAAAATGTCGTTTACCTTATCAATAAATTTATCCATCTGTTGCCAGACATTCTGACGCATTATATCCAATTTCTTTGTTTCATCGATAATTTTGAAACTTACATCTTTAATTTCGAGTAGTTTTTCTTGTTGTTCGTAAATATTTGATTGTTTTATCAATTGTTGTAATTTCGTTTTTAAATAAACAATCTCTTGTTTTAATTTAATCGAATTCTTATTTTCATAATCCATTTCCACCCTTTTAAAACTAACAATAAGAAAACTTCGAGAACTTACTTTTCTATATTTCTTGACAGAAACGTTTATGTTTTGTTTCTTCATCTTGTCGAATTTAATCCACAGGTTTCTTGATTTAATGGCAGTAAAAGAAGTACATATCGGCGGTAGAGATGCTGAAAAAGATGGAGAACTAGCTGCGGTAGCAAGACGTTATGGTTTAAGTCATGAATCTGGCAATGAGTGTGGTTTAACCATATTGTATGGATATGGTTTAAGTGATAATCGATTGTTGTATATAGTCTGCCCGCCAGTTATATGCAGGTAATACTTTTATAAACCGTAGCGTAATAAGAACAGAATAGATTGGAACGCAACCGTATTTATTACCCCTCAACGGATTTAGAGCAAAATTTAATTCGATTTGGTTTAGTTTTACACACAAAAAAAAGACAGCGTAAACTATTTGTGAAGGGACGGCTGAAACTTTCTCTGCCACATGAGAACCTTAATCTTTCATGAGCCCCTTGGCTCGTAATCCCATGTTCGCTGTATATTTTCCATCCTTTCTATTCTGTTACCCATCGTGATATGAATTTTAGGCAACATTCAAATACGCAACGTTTTCGATGTTATTTATCAATGTAAATATTTGTCAACCACAAACATGTCAACACATTTATGTAAAGTTACCAAAAATTTCCCTTTTATGTTTAATGTAAATAAAACAGAAAAAAAAAAACACAACAGGATACTTAAATGTAAAACCATAAATCCCACACACATACACACACAGTTTGTAAAATAGCCCATCCCAAATAGTATCAAAATGACGCTTCTTTAGGGAGTTTGGATAAAAACCCACCTATCATCCCTCAGGTTAAATTAAACATCTACCTTTTAGTCGAAAAAGTACACATTCCCGGACTTATGACAAGAAAAAAAAAACAGCAATGTGGAAAAAACAAAAAAATTTGGGCAATTTTAACGTTGAGGTGAAATGTTCCAAATATGAACTATTTCGAGGATAATTAAGTTAATGAATTAATTTGGAAATACCAGGAAATATATATGCCGTTCATTAAATGAAAAATGTTAAACTGTAAATTTACATGCAACTATTACATTAGCCTTAGTTTGATTGAAATCTGGGTGTGGTAGACCAATAAAAACAAAAAAAAAAAACAACGAGAAATAATTAAATTTCCATTCGTTTATGTTTGTCTAGAAATAGCGAGATAATTTGAAAGGAAATTGGGAGTTAACTGTATTATTTTAATAGCTTTATTATTTCTCTTATATATATAAAAAAAAGAGACAGAAGTATTTCCACTGATTACCGCTACCGCGAATAATATAAGAATAGACTTTTTACCATAAATTTACATCAATATAAAGTTTGCACTTACAATTAAAATAGAACAAAGAGCAAACATTCAAACGAGACCAATTTCAATAGCGTTCCAAACAATGCTGGGAATGTATAAATGTAAAATTAATCGAATTTTTTTTCTGTGTTCATCGTTATCCACAGAGTATGGTTTAGTGGTCTGCGTTGGTTGATAAAAGGTTTAGCCCGACAAAATGCTTTAAGCGATAGAAGACTTCTATGGTTACGTGAACAATATATGCAACTCTATCATGAAGACGGTTACTGTTGTGGTCCTTTAGCCGCCGATGCAATCAGGGTAAATCCTATATTATCCTACTAAAGCAAATAACACAAAAAAAAACAATTATTGTTATGGTTGAGCAGTCGTTTGGTGGACGAGATTGGTCGTTAGCTGGTATGACGACTTCCAGTCAACCTGGTGAACCGTCTGGAGCTTTACGACGTGAAGTTTCCATGAAAATCAAAAAGAAACAACTTTTAAGTAATCAAGCTTTCAAGGTAGCAACAAAGAGATACATGAATAATAAACTCTATATAAATTTTATTTGATGTTTTATTTAGGATCGAAGTTTGAGGAGTCAATTCGTTGAACCGGCAACAATGTGTCTTGAAAGCAGTTATTGGCGTAATCCAACCCATCATCGTCAATCAACACCAACAACATTTCCAGACCATCAACCGGATGTCGCCCGACATCATAGTTTAGGTCAGTTGGCATACAATTCATCACAACCAAAATTCGACAGGTGAAAAATAAAAGCATATATTTTTGATAAGACAAAAAAATCGGGATAATGTTGAATTTAAAATTCTAGAGATCGACATGGATCAACTGAACATTTGTGGCATGGCAGACATCCAAGAGTTGGCTCAATTCTCTATGATACTCAATTAGATTTTGTAGATTTTGTTACTCTTTTTCGTTCATTTAGGTAAGATATAACGTTGAAAAAGAATAGGGAACATGTAGGGAATCATTTCTTATAATTTCAGTTTACTAATTCGAAAAGATTTAAGAGATCTCTTCGAACAATTAGCAATATCTTATCGAAGCATGGCTGTGAATACTTCAACAAAAGTAAATGGTGTCAAAACAAAAGTAGACGCAAAGAAACTACAAAAATTAGGTAATTCCCAAACAAAAACATTTCAAAATAATGATTTAATTGATACTTTATTAGGTTTATTAACAAGAAATAGTCAAGCCGAACTCGAAGGAACTGTCGTAAATTCTCAAAAGAAAATCTTTGACGCTATAGCTGCTGCTAGTATTTTCACAAATTGTGCAGGAATCGATACGAATAATTCCCAAGTAATTACAATGTCGACGTTTACGAAATTTCTGGAAACACGCCAAATGGAAGTCTGGACTGAAGACCAAGTAAAAGCTCTCATACACGTGAGTATTCCTATAGGGAGCATAAAATGTTGCACAATTACAAACTACTTTTATACTGTTTCTATGATTTGTTGTAGCGACACGAATCTGATGCAACACTACGAGCTCAAAACTGTTTATCGTTTGAAGGCTTCGCCCGTTACCTGATGGACAAAGACAATTACGCTTTCGTTAATGAACGTGAAGTTCCTAATGAGAGTGCTATGTGTCGTCCAATGTCTACATATTATATAGCATCATCACATAATACTTATTTAACTGGTCATCAATTGAAAGGCGAATCATCTGTTGAATTATACAGCCAAGTTTTATTGACTGGTTGTAGATGTGTTGAATTAGATTGTTGGGATGGTGATGATGGTTATCCAATGATATATCATGGTCATACATTTACAACAAAGATACCATTTAATGCTGTTGTAGAGACAATTGATCGTAATGCCTTTGTTACTACACCATATCCTGTGATTCTATCAATTGAAAATCATTGTTCATTACAACAGCAAACCCGAATGGCACTTGTATTTCAAGTAAACGAAAATTTCATTATTTTCAACAGATTTTACAGTTTTAATTGATTACAGAGAGTCTTTGGGGAAAAGTTGGTTACAAATTTCTTATTTGATACTGACTACAGTGATGAACCATCGTTGCCTTCACCTGAGCAATTGAAACACAGAATTCTTATTAAGAATAAGAAGCTAATAATGGAAGTGCCTGTTCCGTTAAGTTTTGCAGCAATACCTACACCTGGAAGGTATATTTCTTTTAATCAAAATACAGATATTGAAATAATTGAAATTATAGACCTAGTTCAGGAATAAGACACTCAGTACCTGGACGTACCAGTTCGATTATCAGCAACACCAGCAGTAGTTCCTTTAATGATGATTTCAGTGATGATGAATATGATGATGAAGACGACGAAGACAATATTGATGGTAAACGATAAATTCTTACCAATAGATAGTTTTTTTTTAGAATTAAACAATTTTAGAGAAAACAATTCATGGTATATTTACCACCAACGAATCCCCAAGACCATATGGTGTGCCCCATGCTACTTCAAAAACCAGTTCGACGAAACGAGTAGCCCCTGATGATAAACTTAAGAAGCGAAGCAGTCAAATATCAAAAGAATTATCAGATATGGTAGTCTACGTTCAGGTAGCAACTATTTTCATCTATTTTTGTTTTGTTTATTAACTGTTTACTTTTCTGTGGTGATCTTTTAGGCAATAAAATTCCGTGGACTTAACACTATTAGCCCAAGTAGTTCGGTGAAACAACGCCAAAAGACATGTCTATCGAGCTCCGGTAGTACAATTGTGACAACAGGCAGTAATTCAACATCAAATATCAGTTCATCAGGTATTGCTAGTGGTAGTGGTAGTGTTGGTAGTGGTGGTGGTGTTGGTGGTACATTAGGTGAATCTGATGGAATTATTTTTGAATGTGATACAAAACAACCACAACAACAGCCGCAACAGCAAGGACGGCCACATGTGAATCTTCCGTGTTATCAGTGTTCCTCAATCAATGAAAATACAGCAAAAAAACTGTGCCGTAAACAACCATTAGCTGTTGTAGCACACACACAAACACAATTAATGCGAACTTATCCGGCTGGTATGCGTATAGATTCGTCTAATTTTAATCCTGTGATTTTTTGGTCGTTTGGTCTACAAATGGCAGCACTAAATTATCAAACTGATGATACACCAATGCATATAAATACAGCAATGTTTGAAATGAACGGTAAATGTGGGTTTGTTAGTAAACCGAATGTTATGTGGGATAGATCTCATGTTATGTATCGGCGATTTAATCCATGGGATAAACAATTCGATGGCTTACATTCATCACAAATTGTTATCAATATAGTATCTGGTCAGTATGTATGCCATAGTAATGTAAATTTAAGTACATATGTAGAGGTTGAAATTATCGGAATACCTGTAGATTGTAATAAACAGAAAACTAAAATCGTACAAAAGAATGCATTGAATCCAATATGGAATGATACGTTCCATTTTAGAGTTATGTTCCAAGATTTAGCCTTTCTAAGATTCACTGTTATGGATGCAACAAGTAACCATCTATTAGCGCAAAGGATACTACCATTAAAATGTTTAAGACCTGGTTATAGACATTTGCGTCTTCGATCACCTCAGAATAAACCTTTGAATATGTCAACATTATTCATCTATTCTCGTGTGGAAGAGGAAAGTCTTGAAAATACTGAAACAAGAGATGGAATAGATCGACCACAACCAGAGACTGAAGTTCAAATTGGTCCTAGTGTTGATAATACCTACTTAGGTATTTCTGGAACACCACTTTGTGTTAAACGAAGGATGTTCTTTTTAATGGTTTATGGTGTAGTCGCTGAAGAACCGTACACAATATTGAAAATAACACAAGAATCAACAACACAAGATGTTTTATTGTTATGTTTACAGAAAGCTAATACACCAACCGATAAAATCAATGATTATATTTTGGTGGAAGAAGTAGCAAGAGGATGGGAGAAGAAAGACCATAATCTACCATCAACTCAACGTATTCTCGATTTACATGAACGACCACTACAAGCCCAATCACAATGGAAGGGTGAAGGTCGATTCATTTTGAAACGTATGGGTGATGATCCTAGCAGCCGTGCATGGTTATCATCGATACGTAGTGTAGCAAATCGTGAACGTGAAGCTCGTAAATCGGACAGTGCTCCTACGAACGCATGGGAGGAAAATGATACATTTCTCGTGTGCATCTATAATGTATCACCGGAAATACCCTATGCTATATTGAAAGTTCCATTAAATGCATGTGCCCAAGATGTACTCGCTCAAGCATTAGTTAAAGCACGTCGTCTAGAAGATCCAATGAATTTCGTTATTGTTGAAGAATTAGAATGGGGCGGTACTAGTCATAATATCCAACAACGTGCCCTTGCCGATTATGAGAATGTGTATAGTGCCCAATCACATTGGCAAACTATCGGACGATTTATAATGCAAGAACGTGCAAATGCAACACCAACATCATTACGTAAAAATCGTATTACGTCTAGTTTACGTTTAGCAACATTAGATCGTATTAGTCGTGGATTGAATGTTGCACGAAATGTTGCTACAAATAGTATTAAAGTACCTGTACAAGTTGCTTTAAGTGATCCAACAACATCTAAATGGCAGAAAAAGATGTCTAGTGATGAGATCAAAACGAAAACAACAATAACACGGTCTAAAATACATTCAGAAAAGGAAACAAATTTATCAAGTCATCAAAAACAACAATGTCAAAGGGAAGTACATTCAGAAGGTGAAACATTAAGTGATGATGAGACAAAAGAATCGGATTTAATGGCAACTGTGTCACGATTGAAGAAGGTGTCATTAAGGAAATTTAAAGAATGGAAATCATGACTTTTGGAGTAAAATCTTATTTTAATGGATATTCAACGTAATACATCCATACAAAATAATAATAATAATAATAAATATTTGTATCTTAATACCAGCTTTAATGAAAATTAATAGAATTGTTAGATGTAGCAATATGAATAGTATTTTAAAAAACAAAACAAATTGTATTCTATAAAATCTATTTTGCTACAATTCATCCTCTGTTTGATCCCTTTTTTGGTAACAGGAGCACAATTTTTTTCAAATTTTATGAATTTCACTAACTTATCTACATATATATATATATAGATATATTTATTTATTTTATTTGTTTTTTTGAAATTTTTAAGACCCCTATCAGGCACATGTGTGTGAGCATATCTACTATTTTGCCTTGATTATTTGTGATGTTAATAATATGTTTATAATTTATTCAAATTTTATTGTTAATAACTAATTAAAAAAGAGAATAATAATAATATTAATTATTATTATTGATAGATATAATTATTATATACTTATTGAATTTTAATGAACAAACATGAATTTAAATTAAATTATAGATAACTAATGGAAATGTACTTATAAAACTGTCCTAATTATATACAATTATCTATTGTTCTTATCATTTATTATCATATCTATATTAATTCTGACCAATTTAATTTTGCTGTTTAACATATCCCTTTTTGATCAAATCAATTTAAAACAAACAAAAAAAATAAAGAATCAAATTACAGTATTTATGAAAGATTTATAATATAATTGTTGTTGTATTATATATTTGCATTAATATTGATGTTAATTTATAAAAATATAAATATTATAAATATACGAAAAAGGAAGATGAAACTATTAATTATACTGTTAATTTGTAGTACAAAACTTGAAATGATTGTTTTTACGTAATATTGTTATATTTAACGATTTATAAAATATATTGCGTTTTAAAACAGCTATTGTTGTTTAATTTCATTGTCCTTTCCTCCCTTTTCAGTTATAGTAGACATGCAATTTCAGATAATTACAATACGAGCATAATAGGGTCATCAACCACCAGGCAACTGTGAATTTTTTCTTAAAGGAAAACAACTTTAGATCATATCTAATTTAAAATAAAACAAAATTAGATAAACGAGATTTATCAGTAGCGTCACTAGATGAGTGCACAATCGTGGGGGTGACACCCAGCGACAGCTGCAAACCCAAAAAAATTTTGCAGAATGAAAGAAAAACGAAGGAAATAGATTTTATTATCAAGAAATGTAAATGTACGAAAATGCTTCGTTTTTCATTCTTTTCTGGCTTGCTGTATCATGTACAGAATGATGATCTCTTACTAGCCATGAACCAAACGTAGTTTTGCCGGCTAAATTTTGATAAAGGACACAGTTAATGAAGAGAAGTTCTGCCGCAGTTTTCACGTTTAAAGACGTTCCCACTCATGGAACTGGAATTTCTTTCACATTCCCTAGTTGAAATGGAAATTGTTGCCACTGCTTCCAAAAAAAGTTTTCCTTCATTCATTTGAAAAAGTAAAAAAAAAATACCAACTCATTTTAGGAAATAATTTAATTCACATGTTTTAAATCACTTTTTAAAGGATTTAGAATAAACAGAATAAAGAAAAGGCCTAAATGTCTTATTGAAACGAAGCATCAAAATTAATTGTTTTATTGCTTCCAATAAAACTTGTCGCATCAATTGGGAAAACGCAAGAAAGGGGTATAATTTGGCGGGCCCATGTTGGGACTTTTTGCAATTGCCGTTTTTGTCTATAGGATAATTCACAACTGGCTTATTAGGAAAGGAAAGTGTATTAGCGGACTTTAACAGTTATGGTCCGGCAAGTACTGTAACACAAATTCTTTTGTTGAACAATTTTAACCGATTTTCCATAAAAACACAGAGTTTTCTCTTCATAATTCTTCTAAGATCGGTTATGTCTCAAGTCGAACTAAAGTTCTTTGAACATAAGTTAACGAAATCGACGATTTACAATTTTAATCGAGACATTATACACCATGTTGGTTTCTCTAATGTGAACACTGAAAAAAAATACCAGCATCATCTACTAGGGTTTCGCATAAGTTAAAATAAGATAAACATAAAATAAATGGTCGGTCGTCTAAGAATTTCACCCATCCTTACAGCATTCTATAATAGCACACTCTCTTCCATCTTTGTCATGGTCACAGTGAAATTTTTTTACAAATAATTAATTAAAATTTCTAGATAATAGATAACAACCATTTTTTTATAGATAATTATATCAGATAAAATTCAATCAGTTGTTCAAATCTAATGATGCACTATTATTAAAATTGATAATGATATAACTAGGAGGGAGGCACAATTATTTAATGTACAAAAACAATTTAAAAACAGTATGCACTATGCAATCCCTCACAGTAATGGGAAAGTATATTACCGGATTTCAACGGTAATCGTCTGACAATTACTGTACTTTACATTAACACGAATTCCTTTATTGAATAATTTTAATCGATTTTCCCTAAAAATAGTATTATCGCCTCTTTATCAAAACATTGTCATATCAACGATAAAATAGCAATGAAAATGATGAAAAGTATACTCCATATGCTTGTATTTTATTACGACTATTACGAGTGCAATCAAAAATAGTTAGTTGATAAACATGAGAGCACTGTTTTTGTAACCGAATTAAAAAAATTACAAGAATATCTCGATTATTGCGGTTATTGTTGCCACGAAAGGCACATCGATATTCAGGATTATCATCGATTTGAGACCCTTAAATATGTCCTCTCTCAAGATTAATTTGGTTTTCATCGTCCAACTACTTAACATGTGACTCAAGCAGGCCCTGATTATCACGTTTTTCAATTTCTTTTAGTCCTAAAATATAGAAAATTAAATGAGGAACCGTCACTCTCTACTCACCAAAATAATGCAATAATCATGTACAGAGGTGGTTTTTGTAACAAAGATCGGATGCTAAGTTGATTTATGTAAACATTCATAAATCTAATTGTTAGAAGTGACTTTTCAACTACTGCGTTCTACCTACGCTCACTGGCGCATCCGAGGCTTGGATACTAACCAGAACAACTATAAGAAAGCTTAAAATTACATAACGAAAAGTAAAGAGGTCAGTGTTTGAGTACGTTTTCTGAAAAAAAAAAACAGAATGGATAAAAAACAAGAACAGAGTATATATAGAGGAGATAGCCAGTGAAGGATTTAGGCATAGGCCTGCTAGACCCGGGCCTAAAGCGGCTCAACTTGAAGGGCGGCAAAATTCGGGAGGTAACTAAAATTTGGAAAGTGACAGAAATTTGGAAGATGCCAAAAATTCAAAATTGAATAAGTCTTCTGTCGATACTGAGAACAACTTGTATTGCTTTTTCAGTCACTGTTACGACTCAGAAATCTTATATACAGTCTAACCAGGAGCAGAATTGGTTTGAATGCCGCCCTAGGCCCACTCTGATGTGTCGCCCTTATTATAATGTCAAAAAATACATACAGGTTGCGATATCTCATCTAGGAACGTAAGAGAAACTACAAGAATCAAGACAGTCTTATAGCCTTCGACTGGATTAACAAGATATAGCTCGTAGAATATTTATAAGATTACCTACCCTTAAGACTGCCCTATTACCTGTAGTTTCCTCTAGGCTTCTAGTGTCAGACTGTATAAAAACGCTTATATTGGATCAAAATGAATGTTGTAAAGCAATCCTGATTGCTATATCAATTTCTATTTCTTGAAGGTACCTAGTTCAAGCAAATTTGATTAAGGGGAAAATCTTTCCAAAAGGATGCTGATTACAGAAAGCAAACATTTCAAATAGAAATCAAAATTTTGATCGAATTTTCCTTCTGTTTTGTTTTTTTTTTATTATTATTTTGAATTTGGCGAGTAGCCTATAATGTTAGATCACGTCAGCTATTTCTTCTTTTGGCTATAAAATCCGAATAAAATAATGAAAAAGTATGAAGAACTCTATCAATGGGTAAACACCCATCCAATTACACGTCAGAAATGCAACATAAACCACGATCTTTCCGATGCTAGTAAGTTACATTTTTGTTTACCAAAAAAAAAAAAACTAAGCTGAACTAAACTAAACTAAAAATTGTCAAATTCCAGTACTTTTAGTAGAAATATTACCGCATCATTTCCCAAAATTCATTTGCACAAAAACTCATCAATTGGCAAACATTAAATTACACAGTTTTAAAGAAATTAATGTTGAAATTAACGAATAATCGTATCAAACAATTAGCAAAAAGTGTACCTGATTTTATTGAACAAATATTATTGAAGTTACTGGAGAAAATTGAAAAAATCAATAATGCCGATGAAAATCCTAATAGCAACACACCACAATCTATCCAGAATTTGAAAATAGAATTATAGTTTTGACCGCCGCGCTGCGGCTCCTTCTCCACCGATGGTCACTTGGGTTGCTACTCTGGGTAGCTCGGCAATTATTTACACAGAAACACACACAATGCGTGTGCACACCAGTTTTGCATAGCAATCAAGATGTACACTTTGCAAGTTGATAGCAACATGATAGTAGCGGAATCACGTGGTGAAAACGATCACCTCCTGCCCCGTAAGCCAGTGATTTCTCTGTCAATATCAATTTTCAAAGATTTACATCGATATTCCCCTTTTGAAAATTGTCCATAAGAGCCCTCAAAACTTGTAGATTATAGCTTCTTATACAAACTCTGATCCCAAACAGAAACCGAATGAGCATGGCTGTTCTGTTCCAGCAGATCATGATTTTTTGGAACCAGTGACAGAGGAGTTATCTAAAGAGGAGTTTGATAAAGGCTTAAAAAATTAAACTATACGATTGAGTAATTATAATTTTTTATTGAACCAAATTAATTAATACAAACTCGAATGAAAAGTAGGAGTAATAAAAATGGAGGATGAAATTTATTATTTGGGACACACGTTACTATAAATTTTTTTTAAAAAACCAGTGTTGGTGGGTTCAGTATGGTTAGAGAATCAAAATCTTCCATTATTTGTACATGAAGAAAGACACCGTTGTTTCAATAATGCACTGTAACATGAATTGAGTGTTGGACAAATTTAAATCGAAACTTGCCAGATTTTATTGAATAAGATGGAAATTTGGAAGCTTCTGTACCGATATGGCAAAACACAGTTGGAAAATTGCGCCGTAGATAGTTAGAGTAAATAATGAAAAGTGTTCATCTTGCCTAGAAATTGTACGACCGATTGAAATTGAACTCTTTTGCATTTACTTGAGTCCTATGATACTTCACTGTTGGTTGTTAATTTCTCTAACTATGCGTCGAAAAATAAAAATTAGAAACATTATTCAGTATGGGAGGCAGAATTGGATGGCGGTTGATTAAAGTATGATTCGGGGTCTATATTGTAACATAATATACATATTTATTATAAATAGTGAGTACCACTTTTCTGACAAATGTTATACATTGGAGTTGAATTCAGTGTAACAATTCGTAAATAGGAAAATGCTTGGGTTTGATTGCACATTCTTTGGCATTGACAGATGGTCGATAAGACAAACTGATAAATGGCACACATTCAGAACAGCAATAACATTAATAATACTAATAACAATAATAACAACAAAAACAACAATAACAACAATAATAACAATAACAACAATAACAATAATAGCAATAATAGCAATAACAATAACAATAAAAATATATATAATCAAAGATGTAGGTTGTGCCAATCAAAGGACAAGACCATCCACCACATATTGTCAAGCCGTACAGAAAAGGAACATCTAACTGGTAAAATACACTCACAATCAGCTCACTCATACTGAAATATATGCAGGCATTACAAAGCATGTGTCAGATGTTTGAGTAAACTTTCTTTAACGCATTTCCAAACTGCTAATCTACTCTGGTAGGTTTTTTTACCTGTTGTACCAGTTACAGAAAAGTAATACCTAAATGAACCGCCTCTCATCATCGACATTCTAAATATGACGCTCCTATGAAACCTCTTACGTACAAATGAATAAACGAGCAAATTCCAATAAAATTGATTTAATCCTGAAGGACTAGATGGACAAGATCGACAATAAGTGCAACAAAGTTGTTGTTTTGTTTTTGTGTCTTTTTTTGCTCTAACTAATGGAAGATCTCATCTCAACTCACTAACCACAGTTGTGCCACCAAACCCGTGTAACTTTTTGAATGCGCAGATATA